>VDFB02334054.1:0-11417 GCA_007258455.2 Sequoia sempervirens | reverse complement strand
TAAGTTAAGTAAATATTGAAAATATTATTATTTTGTGACAATTGGATTCATCCCCCTCTCAGTTGTTTGTCCTTATTTTTCCAACATATGTATGTGCATGTGGACATGCATGTGTGTGTGTAAAATGTTGGTGTGTATATCAATTTCAATGTTCATGAATTTATCAATTGATGTGCATATAGTTCAACAATCAATAGATATTATAGGTTTTAGGTATGCCTATTGTTTAATAGGGATGCTATCTCTATAATCTACTTGATCAAGAGAATGCCTTAACATTTATTCCTTTAATAATGCGTAAATATTCTCTCCATCTCATTGATTGAGCAACAGTTTCATAAAGGGCGAGGTGGTCTTCGAATATTGCCTAATGGACGAACAATCTAAATTCGTGGTCGACAGAGATGCTTACAAACATTGGCGCTGACACCCCTATCCAATTGGATAGCTCTGTGCGGGAGATGGATTTCCGCGGTGAAATCTCGAACCAACGTCTCAAACGGTTTTTGAAGAAGTATGATCCATTTATCATCACTGTAGTGAAAATGGTTTTGGGTAAAGGTTTCATAAATAATGGTGAGACCAAGCATGTGGGCATGCATATCACCTCAAGATTTTTGGCTGCGCTATTAGAGATAAGGATGGAGAAGAAAGATGTGGGGGTGTTGATGAAGAAGCTCTTTTATGCGGACAGGCTGGTTGGGATGGACGAAGTTCTCACTGTGGCCATTTCCAGAATGGGTATGCCAAGGCTATGCAAAATTCACACCTGCTTCAAGCCAGGTGAAGTGGTAAAATACTATCCCTTTATCTTTGATCTGAAAAGGATGGCTCTGGTTGAGCACAAATAAGTTGCTGTTGTTAGGACTAATTTTCTGTTGCGGGCCTTCAAAATCCCCCACTCCTTTGGGCCTTGTGTGGTCAACGATTTCTGTGAATTTCCATTTGTGAATGGCTTTCTGGGTTAGTTTGAAGCTGGCTTTTTTCTTGGTATGGTAAGTATAGGTATGGTGTTTAGCTGTATATGATTATGCGTTGCAGGGAATTTTGTTTCTAGGCTTCCCTAATTTTGAAATCACAGTTTGTATTGACCCTACGTGGTTTGGTTTGTGTCGGGGTGGCTGGTTGGATTTTTGGGTTGCTAGTTGTCTCAGTCATGGTGGGTATTGTAAAACTTTTTTAATATTTTAATATAGAATATTATCTTATGAGTCAAAAATGTCCATACACATAAATATATAACATTTACTTCTAATTAATATTTTTTTTGAGCTAAGGACAAAGGGCCAAAATAAAGAATTATGATGAGGCCTTATTATTTGGAGCATAGCTTTAAAAATTATAAAATAATTCATATTTACAAATTTTAAGAAAAATAATAATTATACCATGTAATCGCTTTAATGTTACCAATAATTTAAATACATATCTATATATTAAATATAATTATTAAATAAATAAAATTATATATTTGTAATAATAAAGTTATTTAAAAGGTTCAATTTATTTTTCTATTATTAATTATTTAATTTTAAATTATATAATTAATAATAATTTTATTTATTGATTAGAGTTTGGAGTATACTCATAGAATTTATATTTTATTCTTTGATGTACGAATTGTAGTTCCAAAGGTAATGTGACGTATATAATTTTTTAATGTTATATATATATAATCTTACAATATATATTATCATAAATTATTATTTAAAGAATATTTGAATATATTATATTACATTATCAGGATCATTTACCTATTTTATTTTTCAAAATTACATAAGTAAAATAAAATAAAATCATCTTTATTTGAATAAAGTCTATAAAATTAAATAAATATTATCGTTTAAAATTTTGCATGTCTAGCTTTGAATTTTCTAGTTAAGACTTGACTATCCATTCAAAATCAAATGGAAAAACTTGCTATCTTATCCATCACTATTTTGCGATAAATGATAAAAAAAAATAGCAAAAAAGTGTGATTATATAAAATTAGTTAAACTAACAATCACACCTTTGTGTGCAATGGGCACTCTAAAAGTAAGGAAGGTCAATTAGGAAAACAATGTTTTATTTTTTGCATATATTTGTATAGAATGCAAGTTCACATGGTAGGCCATTTAGCAAACGATATTGTTTGTGCAACAAAGGTCTGAATGGAGAAGTGACAGCTTCAAATCAAGTATGCATGGACACTTATAGGGATCTATACACCATTGAAACAAAACCTCTGAATCAGGAAGATAATTAGGCTTCATTACCAAGAGAGACATGCTTTGCAATAGGAAGAAAGACAGAGATATAGGGATAGAAAAAATGAGATATAGAGATGGGAAGAGTGTGCGAGAGAGAGGGGTAAGGAGATAAAGATAGAGATGAATATAGAAATAGAGATGGATATGGAGAAGGAGAGGGGTATTTAGAGAAGGAGAGGGAGAGATAAAGAGAGAGAAGATAGAGGGATAGATAGATATGGAAGGGATACATATAGATAGATGGAGAGAGATGGAGAGAAGCATACATATACTTCCCCCCTTGTATGAGTTCCCCTTTACATTTGAAATGAACTTGTATTTATAGGCTTCATTGGATAACCAACTTGTAACTACCTATTAATTACCTCAACTACCTTTTGAAATATTTGAGAAAATAAAATAAAATAAAATATATTTTGGTTAAGCTTTTCTCAATTTTTCCAAAGATAAAATTTATTTTCTAACTTTTGATTACAATAAGTGACATAAGTCACTTTTACAAAAAGACTATTTTAAGCTCATAGCTTTGAAAGAAAGGCCAAGCTTTTGGTTTGTCGAGGTAGGCACTATGATTCCTTTACTTAAACTGTAACTTGAATAACAACATCATAAGCAATATATTCATTGGAATTTTTAATACCCTTCCATGGTTCCCTTCCATACAAATTCTTAGTGCTTTTGTTTGGAATAAGTTGACAATTGTTTTATTGCTACCTTCTTCTCATTTAGTGGCATCTCTATGAACAACATTGAATATTCTCTCTATATATATATATAATCTTCATTACAACCTCAATAATTGGACCTAACTATGAAAATGTGGAATAATCTACTAGTAACATGATAGTTCTTCTTCAAACCTATATAAGGGTTGTTGATCTTCATAAGAGTTAAACTTAGCATAATCATGACATGTCAATGAATTACTAAACCAAAAAAAGAGATTAGATCAACCTCATCAAAGAGAGATAAAATATACCAGTTGGTAGGGTGCAAGACATAGAACAAAACTTACCACAATCTACAACAAGGTAAGTACAGAGCATCTGGCTAATAAGGGGGATAGGTTAATGGGTGCCCTACAAGTGTCACATCTTTATAAAGAGACTAGGCGATGGTAAATTTATTTGGCCAACAAGAGAGATAGGTTAAGGGGTTTGCTAGAAGTGTCACATGTTTATAAGAGACTAGGAAATGATATATGTATGTAATAAATGACATAGTAGGAGAGTAGATAATATAGGTGATAAATCATAGATCAAAGATATATGATAAGAAAGGACGATAATGTAAAGAAGAGACTAAGACTTGTTGATGTGACTAAGGGGTTTGCTAGAAGTGTTACATCTTTATAAGTGACTAGGCAATGATTTATGTATGTAATAATGACATAGTAGGAGAATAGAGAATATAGGTGATAAATCATAGATCAAAGATATATGATAAGAAAGGACAGTAATGTAAAGAAGAGATTAAGGTTTGTTGATGTAATGATTATCTATGAATATAATCAAGTACACAACACTAGTCTCCATAGCAAAGGATAACCATAATGAGATATTGGAAAATGTGCTCAATATATGTAATAACAAAAAATACATAAATATACCTAGATGCATCATATGAATATCAATCAATGTCATAAACTTAAGTATATAGGAAGCAAATGTGTCTAGGAGAATAGGAATGGTGTTTATAATGAAAGGTTTAAGAATGGGGAGGGTGGGTAATTAGGGATAAAGAAACATTACAAATGAAGATCCAAATCTTAATCAATTGAATAGTAGTGAGGTATAAATAAGGGTAGATCTAACCACAATTAGATCTAAAATGAAAGATACACAATCGATAGAATCATTCCTAAAAACCTAATGAAGAAGCAAAAAAACCTAAGGGGTTGTAAGAAGGTTAGGCTCACAAATTTATGTAAATGAAATAAATGCTTGAACACAATAATTTACTCAATGAAAATAATTAAAAAATAATGAAGGTCTACTATTTAGAATTGGGGCTGATAACTGATATTGTAATAACTAGTGTAATTAATATGAAAATAAAATAGAAGAATCCAACAATGAAATCATTGTGACATATATTAGAAATCAAGTTTCCATGGTACCATAGAAGTAGGCTTTATTAAAAACACATTAGAACTCAAAAAATGACTAGAATATATGCTTTAGTTTAGATTTCCTACTACAAAATTGATTTTGGTGTGTGGAGTAGAACTTTACTTGCTTGAAATATGATAATTGTAGGTTCATTGCCTTGGATTGTTGTTCATGTGTTTGAAGTGGGGTGGTGTCAAGTGACACCATTTGAGAAGTTGTTAGACATGGTTTCTTCTCCTTTTGTCACGTCCATGTGTAGACTAATTTAACAATGATTGAACACTAATTTTCTTCGATGTTTCTAAGCAAATGATGTGATGTGGATGGTCTAGTTATGATCTCTATGGATCTATCATAAATGCTACTTGATGATTCAAATGAATTAGGGTTAGGCCTTAAATACAATATCTCTACCATATAGTTTGAAATAATTTGTATTTTAATTCACTCATTACAACTAGTAAGAAATAGAGACATGGCCTAATTTAAAATTCAAAAGTTAAAAGTTTGAAATTCAGATGTGTAATATGAAATTGATCCAAGTCAAATTTACATTTCAAATATAAACTAAGTTAATGAATAGGAGAGATAACTTAATTTCAACCCTCATAATATATAAAGCTAATAAGTCGAAAATGAAAGACAATGATTAAGAGAAAACAATAGACTACATTTAAAAAGAAACAACACACTTGAACCATCTAATTTAGAAAGAAAACAAGAACATTAATGAACCATCTAGAGCACCAAAATGTTGAACTTAAATCCCATTAATTCTATTGTCAAAACCCTTTATCCACTAAATTAACAACGACCCGACCCACCCATCGTTTACTTCTCGGCAAAAAGATACCTTTAGCACTAAATGCGTTGACACGTGGAAAATAAATGCGTGTCCGCAACTTCAATATCCAAAATCAGTTCTATTCAGCAATAAGAATTTTTTTTTTTTTTTTTTTAAAATTACTGAGGAGATGATACCTTCTCTGAACGTCTGGTCTAGTTAAAAAACTCTGGCTCAGCTGTTGACGAAGCAAAGCAACTGTTAAGTGCTATTTTGTAATTTCTGTGTTAATTTTGTAAATTCTATAAACTGCTGAGACCTCGCCAAAAAGTCCTTTCAGTTGCCATTCATGGGATTGATGTCGATGGTCACCGTGTATGTGGCTTTATTCCTGGTTTTGGCAGGCCAATCCATGGCAGATAATACCACAAATCCCCTCTACGGCTGTAGCCTTATCGACCGCCTAAACGCTACCATTTTCGGCACAAATCTTGACACAGTTTTGGAATCACTCAGCAAGAACATCTCAACTTCTCGTTTCGGAACAGATATTGAAGGGGATTCCGGCAATCAAGTGTATGGCCTTGCGCAGTGCAGAGCTGATTTCTCTCTGTCTCTCTGTGCCCAATGTTTTCAAGAGGCGCGGAACCAACTCGCCCAGTTTTGTCCCACACAAAACGGGGGACGGATATATGTCGACGGATGTTACTTGCGCTTCGAGAACTCTACATTTTTTACTGAATATCAGGAAAATTACTTCTCTGATTGTAACTCTTCTTCCAATAGCAGTGCGGAGAATTTTTCTCAAAAGACGCAGAAATTACTTAGCAAGATTGTTGATTTAGCTCCCAGCAATAACAGCTTTGCAGTTGCGTGGACGGTGGAATCGGCTTCATCCAGCATATACGCTCTGGCTGAATGCTGGATGTCTGTTTCAACCCTAGACTGCCAGAAATGTCTGCAGAAAGCCCAGGCAGTGATAGAAAAGTGCCTTCCGTCTCTCGAAGGCCAAGTGCTCGTAGACGGTTGCTATTTAAGATACGCCAATTACTCTTTCGTTTCTGTCAATGGAATTTCCGGTAATTTAATTTCTAGATCTGAAAGCTTAGTATCGGTTTAATTCCATTGTTTCATGGTTGAACTGTACGGTTTGCCTATAAAACTTTGCAGCGACGAACACAGAGGGAAATGGAGGATCGAAAGCGAAGATTGCAGGCATAATAGTTGGAGTTAGTGGTGGAGTAGTTCTTCTAATGGTGGCTGTTTTCTTCGCCCTTCGCAAACGCAGGCAGCCCAGATTTCTGAGGAAATGGCGAACCCGAAAACCGCCAGGTGATTTCCTTAACAAATTTGTCAGTAGTTTGGTTTTCCTTTCAATATTCTCTGCTGACAAAGGCCTCTGCAGAGGGGGAATTGGAATTAGGGGAAAGAGCCTGGCGATTTGATTATGAAGATCTTAGAGAGGCAACTGATAATTTCGATGTCAAGAACAAGATTGGTGAAGGCTTTGTTAAGTGCTGAAGCCCAAGGGACACTATGTTTCCAATTGTTACTCTTCAACTTTTCCAATACATCTTTATATTTGCTGTTGTATCATTTGTATTTGGTTGTTGCTAATAAAATATTCCTCTGCTCTTAGTGTGGACGTAGCCATTAATGGTGAACCACGATAAAATATCGGTGTCATCTCTTGTCTATTCTGTTCTTTTTCTTTATACTTTGTTTTTGCATCTTGTCTGCACTCTGTTTAACTTTTCAATTGGTATCAGAGCTGTACGGTGACGGTATAGCTGATTGGGAAATTGGTGATGAATTTCCTGAATTATGGAGGAAGCGAAGATAGAGAAATTCTCGGTCAGAATTTCGGTTTGTGGAAGGTGCAAATGGAGTCATTGTTGATAAAGCAAGACCTCTCACTCGCGCTTGATGGGAAAGCGAAGAAGCCAAGTTCAATGACAGATGAAGAGTGGGAGAAGCTGGACAGGAAGGCAAAGGCTACAATTTTCCTCTCGTTGTCCAGTAATGTATTGTTTAATGTTTCAACAAAAAAAACTTCGAAGGAATTGTGGGATAAACTTTCTTCAATGTACGAGATGGCTTCAGCATCTAATAAAGTTTTTATTATGAAAGGTTGTATAACCTGAAAATGAAAGAAGGTGGAATTGTGTCCAACCACCTTAATGATTTTAATACGCTGGTTACTCAATTAGTTTCAGTGGGCATCAGCCTGGATGATGAAATTAAAGCAATTTTATTGCTTGTGTTCGCTATCGAACAGCTGGGAGGGAGTTGTTATGGCTGTGAGTACTTCTGTGGCTGCGAAAAATAAATTGAAGTTTGATGATGTTGCTGCTACTCTTCTCAGCAAAGATATGCGAAGGAAGAACCAAGAGACCTCTTCAGGCGAAGCCCTAACTGCTGTTAGTAGAGGAAGGCCTCGTCATAGAGGCAAAGACAATAATAGGAGAAGATCAAAATCTGCAAAAAGATCAAAATCCAGAGGCAGAATTGGCGACTGCTAGTTTTGTGGTAAGCCTGGTCACACTAAAAAAGATTGTTATTCCTATAAGAAGGCACAAGAGAAGGTTAAAGACAGCGAGGTTAATGTTGTTTATGAACACAATGATAGTGTTTTGGTTTTGTCCGTAAGCGAAGTCACTTCAGACTTGTGGGTTTTAGATTCGGGTGCATCTTTTCATGCTACCTCTTGTACGGATGCCTTCTCTAATTATCAAGCAGGACAGTTTGGGAATGTTTATTTGGGGGATAACAAATCTTTAGAGATCATTGGTAAAGGGGATGTTCTCTTACAATCCAAGAATGGTACCACATGGCTTTTGCAAGATGTTAGACATATTCCAAAACTCAAGAAGAACTTGATTTCTATAAGCCAACTTTTTTCACAAGACTGCAATACTTTTTTCTTTCCGGATTCGTGGAAAGTCAATAAGGGTGCTCTGCAGATTGCCAAAGGAGATAGAGTGGGCAGCTTATATGTTTTTGAGAATGATTCTCAAGTGGGAGCTGCTATGGCACTGACAGACAATGAGACCATTCTTTGGCACCAACGTCTTGGACACATGAGTAAGAAAGGCCTTGAAGTGATGGTTAAAAGAGATCAATTACCGAGTTTGAAATCAGTGGATTTGGAATTTTTCCAACATTGTCTTTATGGCAAATAGAAGAGGGTCAGCTTTTTGAAGACGGGACGTGAAAAGCGTACTTCACCTTTGGAGCTTGTCTACTCGGATGTCTTTGGACCGACTGAGGTAACTTCTCTTGGTGGGGAAAACTATTTTGTAACTTTCCTTGATGACTGCACTAGGAAAGTTTGGATTTTTATGATTAATAGGAAGTCTGAAGTTTTTAGCAAATTCAAAATTTTTAAAGCTTTGGTTGAAAATCAAAGTGGACATAACATCAAATGTTTGCAAACGGATAACGGTGGTGAATTTTGTTCACTAGAGTTTGATAATTTTTGTGCTAAGAATGGTATTCGGAGGATCAAAATTGTTCCTTTTACACCTCAAGAAAATGGGGCTGCAGAGAGGTTAAATAGAACAATTTTGGAGAAAGCACGTTGTATGCTTTCCAATGCAGGATTGGGAAAAGAGTTCTGGGCTGAAGCTTGCAACACAACCGTTTATTTAATTAATCGAAGTCCCTCATCGCGGTTAGATTTTGGTATTCCAGAGGAGGAGTGGCTTGGAAAGCGTATCTCCTATTCACATCTTCGGGTGTTTGGATGTGAAGCATTTGCTCTTATTCCCAAGGAGAAAAGATCCAAACTGGACCCCAAATCTCAGAAGTGCATCTTTGTTGGGTATGGCGAAGATCAGTATGGATTTCAGTTGTGGGATCCTGTCGCCAATAAGATTATTCGCAGCAGGGATGTGGTTTTTAATGAGCATGTTTCTCCAGCTTTGCAGACACAGGCAGCTTAGTTACTAAGGAATATGTTCCTTTCTCAGTTTTTGAAAATGATCATTCAAATGGATCACCAAGAGGTAATTTGCAATCAGGTAGAGTAAGTGGAATGAATTATTCACCCACCTCTATTTTGTCCCCTACTCCTTCTATGACGTCTTCTCTAGTTTCTCTGAATGATGGAGGTAATAGTTTGTTTGGGCAGCCTTCTGAGAGTGAAATTCAGTTTCCTACGCACCCCTCTCAGACTCCTCTATTCTCCACACAAGATCCAATTTTTGTTTTACAGTCTTCCAAATTGAGTATGCCACCCCCAATTCTCTCTACACAGGGTCCTTGTCATGGTGCGCAACCTTCATCTCATACTACGCAGACTTCACTAGACTCTACGCAATCTGCTTTTGGTAACAATCTTCTTTTGGTAATTCATTGCCAGTTATGAATATTTCACAGCCTTCTGGAACTCCTTCGCTGCCTTCATCGCAGCCTTGTTTTTAGCCTACGCCGTTTCCTGGTCTTGATGCACGGGCTCCTTTGACTATCACACATTCTCCATTAGTCAAAGCGCAGGGGTCCTCTTCTAATTCACAACCTTCTAAAATTGCTATCCCACCTCTCTTCAATGCTACGCTGCCTACTTTGGTTAATTCACAGCCTCTTTCACTAACCACATAGCCTTCTGAAAATGAGTTGCAGGCTTCACTTCAGGAAATACAATCTTCTTTATGTCCAACGTGGCCCTCAGTTGGTGCGCTGGTTTCTCTTCATGCGCTGTCTTCAAATGATCACACTCTGTGATTTGACAATTCTACATAGCAGCTAGCAAGTAATGTGTCTCATGCTAGAAATACTCACAATTCGATTGGAATTAATGGGCAGAGCGTTGGAGACAGTGTGTCAAAACAGGGGAATATCCAACAAGAAATTCTACAATTTCATATTGATGATATTCAAGGACAATTGCAGAGAATGAATTTGGAAGATTTCGATATGCAAGCATAGGGTCCTTTGTTACGGCGGTCTACCCGGGAGAGGAGACGTCCTTCAAAATTTTTAGATTATGAGTTATTGTTTTCAGAAGAGGCTGAGCCTGCACTTTTAACCTCTGATCAACATGAACCCGCTAATTTTAAAGAAGCTTGTCAAGCAAGTGATTTTGATAAATGGCGTGACGCAATGCAAGATGAAATGAGTTCATTGCAGGCTAATAACACTTGGGATTTAGTGTCGCTTCCGCCCAATTGAAGACCCTTGAAAAATCGTTGGGTGTATAAGTTGAAAGAAGAGGATGCAGGCCAGAAACGTTATCATGCCAGGCTGGTTGTAAAAGGGTATGACCAATAGAAAGGCATTGATTTTAATGAGATTTTCTATCTAGTTGTGAGAATGAACACAATCCGGGCAGTTTTGGGATTGGTTGCAGTTTGGGATCTTGAACTTGACCAGTTGGATGTCAAGACAGCTTTTCTACATGGTGATGTAGATGAAGAATTGTACATGGAGCAGCCAGAAGGTTTTAAACAACAAGGACAGGAACATCTTTATTGCAGGCTGAAGCGCAGCTTGTATGGGCTCAAGCAAGCCCCACGATAGTGGTATATTAAGTTTGATCACTTCATGATTGAGCACAAGTTTGTCAGGTGTGAATCGGATCCATGTGTTTATTACAAGCAGCTTTCTACTGGTGAATTTGTTATTCTTTTGCTCTACGTAGATGACATGTTGGTAGCCGGTACTAGTAAGAGGATTGTTTCTGAGTTGAAGACGCAATTAGCTACACGGTTTGCTATGAAAGACTTAGGCGCAACCAAGAAGATTCTTGGAATGATGATTACTAGAGATAGACGTAAGAAAGAACTCATATTATCACAAGAGGCATATCTTAACAAGGTTATTGATAGATTTGGTATGGCTGATGCAAAAGTTGTTTCTCTTCCTCTTGCTGCTCATTTTCATTTGTCTTTTGATTTGAGTCCAAAAACCCAAGAGGATAAAGATTTTATGGAGAATATTCCTTATCGATCTGCAGTTGGCAATATTATGTATGCCATGGTTTCCACTCGTCCTGACATTGCTCATGCAGTGGGAGTTGTGAGCAGGTTCATGAGCAATCCTGGAAAGTCTCATTGGGAAGCAGTCAAATGGATTTTAAGGTATCTTAAAGGTACTGCTGATTATGCTTTGTGTTTTGGTGGAAATAATGTTCAGCTGCAAGGTTTCACTGATTCTGATCTTGGTGGAGATTTGGATAAACGCCGATCTACCACTGGCTATGTTTTCTTGTTTGCTGGTGCAGCCATTAGTTGGGTCTCAAGGCTGCAACATTTTGTTGCTCTTTCTTCT
>VDFB02334053.1:0-36719 GCA_007258455.2 Sequoia sempervirens | reverse complement strand
ATATATATATATGTATATATGTATATATATGTATATATATGTATGTATGTACGTATATACATACATACATACATACATACATACATATATATGTATACACAGCTAAGTACATATGCATAAATATATCTATACATCTAGATGCAACATATCCATAAATTAATCTATTTGAAATTATAAATTTTTGAACACATACACTTGGAAATCAATCTAATTGTAAATTGTAAATGTAAGTTTACAATGAATAATAAAAGTGAACATTATAAATGAACACAATGTCGACTAGGTCACAGCCAAAGTAAAGTATTGAAAGACTTTACCTAAATTGTAATCTTACAATTTGACATGCTCTTTACAACCTCCTAGCCATTTGACATGCCTACCACAACAAACAAATATAGTACAACAAACAAACATGGACAATAGTTATTGAAATAAATAAAAATATATACTAGTTAGTCAAAAATATAGAACAATAATTGAAGCTTAGAGCCATTTGAACAAAAAATCCTTAATTATTTGGTGTGTTGACAAACACAATTGCCAAATTACCCACCATGAGCATTGTTGCACCACCTCTTCTTGTTCTCTCATGCCTGTAAGAAAATATTTACAACCACGGGTAGTCACAACCGAGGCTAGCAACATACAAACATCATATGACCTTTGAAATAATGCATGTACAACAACACATAATTAATCAAGTTCAACATATTGAAAGATCCATATGGAATAGATAAATATATGTAAAAACATATAAATGTTAATAGAATTGTATACCAAGATTTAATCAACTTATAATCATTGTTTCTCATCAAGCTTGGATATATGAGGAATGTGCAAAGGATGCCATTCAATGGTCTGTAGCATGGAGAGGATATTAGTAGAGGAGAATAATTGTGAATGTCACTTGCTGTTGTCCCTCTTATTTAGATTTTTTAATCTGACAATTGAATGCATTCAATTTGATTGTTGTGTTTCAAATATGAATTTTTTATAGCATTTGAATTTGTAGCTGCCACTTACATAGGTTTTTAGAGATGATATGATTGAATTCTACACTATATTTGGATTCGATGTTTATTTGGGGAGCCTTATATATCTATGGTTTTTTTGCAAGTTTACATGCATGCATATAGTCATACAAACATAAGCATACATGAAAACATTCATAGAAACATAAGCATACATGCATGTATTCATATAAACATATACATTGCAGAAAATCAGTAATATACATTGCAAAGCAGAAAAAACACCTAAATGTGTCACTATGAACATTTAATTAAAACTATTTTATCATTCAAATCCCCTCAAAAGTCAATGGGTCTAATTCACATTAACACCTTATAAAATCATTTTAGCATCCATTAAAAATCACTCCTACATAGTAATCTCCATACTAAAGCATTGAACAACAAACACATTACACCCCAATTAATCTTCATTTGGGGTCTGATTGATGCATATGACTAATGTTTTTTTGTGGGTATCCCATTTTATTCACTCATTTTACTGTGCACTGTCTTTGGAAGGTACATACATACATACATACATATATCTATATATATATATATATATATATATATATATATGTATGTATGTATGTATGTATGTATGTATGTATGTATGTATGTATGTACGCACATACATACATACATACATAAATACAATGTGGGAAAAAGAAACCAGCACCATGACCCAAAAAAATCAAACAACACATGGTGAAAAGGAGTGTAAGAGGAATGATTTATTTCATAAACAAGCAATAAAATTTTTTCAATCATCGAATAAACCCTTCATGGGTCGTGAAAGATGCAAAAGAAAATGATTAACCAGTACCATTGTTTGCATTTTGAAAGGATAGTTAAAGGATACACACATAGATATCAATCTGCTCAATGAAGAAGAGACAACAGACACACAATTTGTAAATGAATGTATAATACATTGTACACATTCATTTACAAATTCAGAAACACGGCATATTGAATCTATTCAAAGGAAGGCCTAGAATGTTATATATAAAACACTGCACACATTCATTTACAAATTCAAACACACAGCTTATTGAATTTGTAAATGAATGTGTACAATGTTATATATATAACATTGTACAAATTCATCTGCAAATTCAATAAGTTGTGTTATATATCATTATACACATTCATTTACAAATTCAATAAGATGCAGAAGTAAATGATCAACCAGTACCATTGTTTGCATTTTTAAAGGATAGGCAAAGGATACACACATATACATCAATTTTTTGAATGAACAAGAGATACAAAATGTAAAATCACAAATATATGCATGCTAGCCTCCTGTATGTGCAATCGAAAGTGGAAAAATATAAACAAATGCTAGAATGTATAAAGTAAGAAGACACTGCATAAATGAAAATAACTATAAGTACCTAGTTGAGACTTGGGATATTAGAGGAATGTATAGAGGATGCTTGTCATTGCTTTCAATACATACATACATACATAAATACATACATACATACATATATATGTATGTATGTATATATGTTGCAAATAAAACTAATGGAATTATTTTACTAACTACACACATGTAATTGAAAAAAACTATGACCATATTATATATAAATGTAGTCAGCAAAAATTGCACGTATGGGATGTGGTCCTTGTTAACTAGAGTTTCTGATTAACTATGATGCAAGCACATACATATGCATGCCCACATAGACAAAAATTTATAGACTCTCACTAAGTAGCATATCCTATAAGTAGAGCTCACAAATTGATGATTTGCATCAATTCATGTAGCTTAGGGCAGATTTTAAGTTTTAAGAAAGATCTGATCAACATGAATAACCAACTTGTTTTTTTCAAGAAAATGCATGAAAGCAAGTTTAGGGTGGATTGGTTAGATGGTCTAGATGTATCCATCATGGGAAGGTGTTTCAAAGCATATAATGATTACAATAAGAAGTAACAACCCAATGCTTGTCGTTGCTTTCAATACGTACATGCATACATAAATATGTATGTATGCACATACATACATACATACATACATACATACATACTTGGGTTTTCAAAAATGTGCACAAGAAATTAACCAAGGGTTTCATAATAATAATTCCTCACTCACAAGAATACAGAAGTGCGTTTTCAGATAAATGCAGAATATTCCAGTCAAAAGTTTCATGAGATTAATTCCTTAAGCGCACAAATTTGGAAAAATCCAAGCAAGGGTTTTCACAAATACATATTTATTTTAAATTGGTTTGTCGATTTATACCCAAAGTGTCATGGGTTTTTTATAAAAAGGTCGAAGCAGACCAAAAAATATTATTTTGTAGACGTGTTCAAACCCATGAAATTCCTGATCATTTCTAGAGACAAAATCATGAGACAATTGACTTAAAAACTAGGTTGTATTTAATCAATTAACCACAATAAAACCTGTATTTGGAAAAACAAAGCAAGGGTTTTCACAAAAATGACCTATACTAAATGGGCTTGCTGATTTATGCCCATATTCACATGGGTTTTTATAAAGGGCGGGTGCATGAAGTTGGGTACCAATTTTGTGGCCACTTTTGAAAAAAAGTTTTAAAAAATGCGCTTGCGTTATTTCATGTTAAAAAAAAAAAGAAAAAAGTGAAAGTATTTGCCTTGGAATACCAACCCAAAGGCTTGGAGGGCATTCTAAACAAGGTCAGAGACGTGTTTTTCCAAATTCTACATTTTTTCACATAATCGAGTCTGTACTCACCATCAAGATTGTATCTAGTTCAATATCGATAAAATCAAACACATGGGTAATTTTAGGTTCTCTCTTAACTATCCAACGATGTAATTTTTTTCACTTTTTCACAATGTTAAGCCTTTCATCCATTTTTTTTTTGTTTGTGTGTCTATTTTTTGCCAAAAGCAGTGTTTGGTGTTTTTTTGGTTATAAATTAACCGTTCATCAAAATTTAAAATAAATTACATTTTTAGAAACTAGACTCCATTCTACAATTTTTTTTTTTAAAGAAAAAAAATCAATTATTTTCCAAAATTTTGTAGGAGCATAGCCAAAATTCTACTTTTCAGGAAGTGCCCACTTAGAAAATTAGTAAAAAATCAAATATTCATTAAAAAATTATCAAAAAAATTGTACATCAACTAGATGTTGCTAGCTAACTTCTGACTATAGCGATTTTTAAAATACTACAAAAAAATTCACTGTGCTCAGGTTGTACAAGAGTTGCTATGTTATGTTTTTCTAACAAAAACAACACCAATTTGTTTACAACCCTCTTTTGAACCCCATAATCTCAACCATTTTCAAAATAAATTAGTAGTTTAGAAAGTAGACTCTGAGCACTTTGATCCTTGTTTTTGTTCCATCTCAAAATTTTGAGTGTAACTATCCTCAATTTCATGTCCAGGGTCAACATTTCTTGATTTCAGAAAAAAAATTGGCCACTTAAGCCCCCTTTTGGGAACCATCTTGGTGCACTTACCCTAAAAAGGTCGATGCAAAACAAAAAATCATTTTTTGCATACATGTGGTCAAACCCACAAAAATTTTCATCATTTATGCAGACAAAATCATGATACAATCGACTTTACTAGGTTGTGAGCACATGGTAAATGAGGAGAGGAAATCATTTAACCCCAAAAAAAACCTGTGTAAAACACGAGTACCATGACCCCACAAAATAAAACAACACATGGCGAAAAGGCGTGTAAGAGGAATGATTTATTTCATAGACAAGCAGTAATAATTTTTCAATCGTCGAATAAACCCTTCACGGGTCATGAAAGATGCAGAAGAAAATGATTAACCAGTACCATTGTTTCATACTCAAAGGAGAACGATGTTTGATGTTAGTTGAATGAGTGTGCACAAGCAAGAGCCATGGAGATCCATCGTCATCCGCATTTTCTTCCATCATCGAGAAGCTTCCAGATAGAGCGCGCAGTAAAATGAATGAACAGGATGGGATACCCACAAAAAAACATTAGTCATATGCATCAATCGGACCCCAAATGAAGATTAATTGGGGTGTAATGTGTTTGGTGTCTGGTGCTTTAGTAAGGAGATTAATATGTAGGAGTGATTTTTAATGGGTGCCAAAATGATTTTATAAGATGCTAACGTGAATTAGAACCATTTGAATTTTGAGCGGATTTGAATGATAAAAGAGTTTTAATTAGATGTAAAAGTGACACATTTAGGTGTTTTTTTAAAAAAAATGGGTGGTTATAGTTAGCGGGTACTGGGACGTTGGGTAACGAAAAGTGGATGACACCTCTAAAAGGTGTCTTTTTGACCTTTGTGTGCATATCGGATGCAATTGCACTCTACCGAATTGCCTAGAATCCAAAACCTCAGTTATAAGATCTTAACTCGTGCGAAAAAAACCCGTAATTTTTTTTTCTGATTCAGCATACGTTTTGAATTCTACAGTTGCCTGAAGTTAGCCCTGGTGGATATTGGGTCTTCTCCCCTAGATGTTTTATAATCTAATTAATAAATAAGGAATTACTATTCACAAGACTAATAAAGAAATTTGTTAAGTTTGAATAGAATGAAGGTTGTAAGAAGGTATTTGGGAACATGGAATAATAATTATTGAATCCTCTAATATCCATGCATGTTATCCATTGCAAACCTTTATTGTTGTATGTTTTATTCACAAAATTTCTTATTGGAGGTCAATTGGTTCAAAATGAAAATAGTAAAGAACATTTAGTATATTACATTAGTTTCCAATAGTGGCATGGTGTGATGGCTAAGTTGTTGAGTTGTTATTCTTACAATCAAGGTTCAAAGCCCATTGAGGTGTAATTGTTGTGAATTTATATTGGAGATGAGGTCCCCCATTTGTGACATCACTAGTTCATAGCTCCATGTAAAAATCATTTACCCCTCATAATAATAAAAAATGTATATTGCATTAATTGTACATTATTATTTTATGAGACATGTCATACACCTATGTAGAGATTATGTTTGACAATTTTCTTTTCATCAAAAAATTTTAGACATTACATGATTCATGCTAAAAAATATGTCATACTAAGAGAAAATACATTGAAATTTACATTCTCAAAAGCTAATCTCTTGAGTAATGTTGCACATTAGGTGATGATGTTTTTTTTCTTTACATCTTAAATTCATCTCCCAAAATTCAAGAAAATGATAATCATCAGTAATCAATTATTTGTACTGCTTCCCCTTCTCATGTACTATTAGATGCTCCATTCCTCAATGAGGATATTTTACTTATTGATACCTCCTCTCTTTGGATAATATTTTTTGATTGATCTAGATGTATGAGTAGTTTGGAAGGGTGAAATGATTTTGATAACTCATTTACATGAACTCAATGTTATCATCATTTTGACTTTCTCTTTAATGCACTAATTGTTTGCTTGAGTATGAGGCATTGATTGTTAGATTGTGAGCCATCGTATCCCTCAACATTAAATCCATCAATATGCATGGTGACTCCCAACATATTGCAACACAAATAATAGGAGATTATAAAGATAAGGAAGCTAAATTAATCCAATATAGTTAAATACAAGTTGTAATTTATTACATCTTTTTATTCATCCAATATTGAACATTATCCTAGATTTTTAAAGAAAATTCAAATGTTGATGCTATTGCTAGTGTCACTTCCTTGATGACCATTGAATATTATAAGATTAATTTTACTCTAATTGTGTATATATTAAAGAAAAAAAATTATTCATGATACATCTTGCATGGTTTTTGCACTCTCATTTGAGGATAGGTTCCATGATATTTACCTATATTATAGTTCCTGGCCCTTTATCATGACTTTATTCCTTTTATTTTAGCTTTATTCCTTATTTTAGTCTCTTTCCCATAGTTTTCATTCTATACCTACTTCCCAAGTTTTTTTCTTTACCAAATTTTGTTTGCTTGTACTTTTGGATGCCACAATAGGGGCATACACCTATCTTCATACTCTATATAATCGCATGGATGTTACTAGACCACTATGGGTTGTGCCACCATATTATTTCCTATGCTATGGGTAGCATACTTATTCATCAATACCATATCTATCACATGTTCTTAAATACTATGTATTATCTATATTCATTGCTATATGCTTACATTGTTATATGATACGTTGGACTTAAGGATAATATTTAAATATTTTTAATTATATAAATAAAACTTAAACATTAAAAAGTTACATTTTAAGTTGATAGTGCTCACTTATTATGGTTTATTATTATTTTAAAGGGATGATTAAGTAGATTATAAGAATGATAAGCTATTATTAACATGCTTCCTTTGATAAAAAATTCTCAATATTATACTCTTCAATAGATTAGTTTTACTACTTCCCTTTCTCATGCACTATTAGATGCTCCATTCCTTAATGAGAATATTTTACATGTATTGATACCTCCTCTCTTTCAACCATATATTTTGATGGATGTAGATGCATGAGTAGTTCAAAAGGAGGCAATGATTTTGATCACTCATTTACATGACCTCATATTATCATCATTTTGACTTTATCTTTAATGCACTCATCATGTGTTTGAGTATGTGGCATTGATTGTTAGATTGTCAACCAACATATCCCTCAAGTGACTCCCAATTTTTTTTTGATAAAGGGAAAAATGGGTTTTACAAGGACCAGAAACCACCAAGTTTACAACAAAAGAGAAAGGACTAAAAAGTCCAACAGAAAAAATAGGCTACTCAAAAGGAAAAAACTAGAAAATGCAGCAGCCACCCGCAAAAGACTAGGAGGGTCAAACAAAAACCTAGCTGAAAAGCCAACAAAAAGACCAGCCACAACTAAGCCTAAGCCTTCATAACAGACTCAATCTCGGCCTCCAGGTTTTACATGTCCTGAATACCCTTCTTGAAGGTTTGAATCATCTGTGGCATAGGAGGAGCCTTCCTCTTCAAATTAGCCCTAGTTCTCTTTGAAATACCAACATCCTCATCCTAGTTCTTATCATTGACCTCTTCTAGGTCAACCAGCAAAGATCCCTATTGAGCTTTGTCCAATTTCTCACTCACGAAATTAATGATGATGGCATTGCGTCTTGCCATCCTATTTTTTTGCTCGACTATAATTTTAATAGCGTTTTTCATTTTATCCAACTAAATTTCAACCCTTCTATCCATGCCTGCTTGGTTCAGGGTTTCTTTTCTAGCACCATGATCTTTTTTCTCTACCTCTTTCTTGCCAAGTATCGTCACCTGGGCTCCCATTTCTTCCAGTTTACTTTAAAGGGCCCAATTTTTTATTTTTAGTTCTTTGATTTCATGAAAGATCCATTTTGAAAATCTGAAATGGTCAGCAGCATTATTCTTAGCTAAATCCAAGACATCCACAAAGGGTTCCCTTTCTAGGTTGAAGCAAGTTTTAGCAGGATCAGGGGTAACAGGGGAACCAATTTTAGTATCCCTGTCCAATGACGGGGTAACAAAGGACGAAGTATTGTTAGCACCAGAATCCTTAGAATCTAGAGAGTCTTCAGAGTATGACACAAGGTTTTTAAATGGTAGATTCTTACCAACACTTTTGGTTTTAAGGTTTGAACTTCTTCACTTAGGCACAGTGCAAGCTTCCACAGAATGGGGAGAGGACGGGTTAAGGACCATCCTAACCGAGCTCAGGTTGGGAAAATTCCCTGATCAGTTGGGTTCGGTATCATCCTCCTCAGAATCAGGAGGGGCATCCAAATTAGCAAGGGCAGGCATATTTTGGAAATTTTCAACAATTAACCTAATCAAACTTGTATGCAAAATAGGATATCTTTTTGGGTTTTTCTTGTGATCATCCAGACTTTTTCTCAAAGAATAGAGAAGATAGTAGGGAATAGAAACCCTAACCTTGTAGCGGAAATGGTTGAGTAGGGAAAGTGATAGCTGTAGACCCTGGTGAAGCGACCATCCACAGTAATGTACTCCATGATAACACGAAGAAATTTTCTCTAGAGATATTTTATGGTATCAGCTTCAAAGTAGTTGTTAGAAATTTTCACCAATTTCATTCTTTCCTTCTCTTTCTTCAGAAATCTGATGATAGCTTCATCAGAGAAAACCCTATCCCTAAAAAAATTGTCCTTCAATGGACATTCGAGTCACTTCAGCTATAAGGTTTTCATCAAGCTCAACTTTCCTACCAAAAAGGGTAAGTTCCCCATTTTTCCAATTCTTCTCAAAATGCTTAGTGGCCTCATGATTAGACCCATGGATTTTTTCCATAAAAGGGAGTAAACCCCCACTTTTTACTTTGTTTCACGCTTTAGTATTTCTTGTATGCATCTCAAAGTTGTTTAGCTCAACTCTTTTCCTGTCTCCACCCATTTTGGCAAGCACAGTGGGGCAGAAAGAGATGAAATATTTACTTGAAATGGTCTCGCCAAATCTAAGAGCCCACAAAGCATGCTAGGCAACCTTACAGATTAAGCGACTAACCTTAATCCCATACAATCTGATGATTGTAATGTAATTATCCTATCCTATCATCATTAATGAGCTGACATGCTTCTTTCCCATGTGACGCATCATAGTTCAATAAGGCCCAAAAATTAACACTTAATTCACTAATATTTAGCCAAGTGAACTATCCTTTTCTCCTAACCCCTTCATTCGCAAAAAAATCCCCCACAACATTCGCTTCTCTATAGGCATGTGAGATCTTTATATTATCAAACTTGGCTAAGGTTGAGATAGCATCCTCAATCCAATACTTAATAGTCCACGAGGTAGGGACCTACCTAAAAGATAATCAATAATTTTTTTGGAATCCCCTTCAAGCCAAAGGTTTTTAAAATTTAGACTATTAGCCAGATTTATAATATGAAAAGCTCCAACAGCCTCAGCCAGGTGATTGGTTTGAGATCCAAGGGGAGTGGTAGTAGCACCTACAAAGTTGCCAAAGGAATCCCTTATGACTCTGCTACAACCCACCACCCTAGGATTACCTTTGGCCGCTCCATCGAAGTTGGCTTTGACACATCCATTAGGTGGAAAAGACCAGCAAACACGCTCTCTATTAGCTTATTTAGGGGCATAGGGAAAATCAAGACTTATATTCCATTCCTTAGCAACCTTAAGATCATAAGATGAGTAATCCACTTTTTCGAAGTTACTAACCTTCTGGGAGATAGCTTTGACATTTCCATTTATAAATCTGATTATTTTATGAAAAACAATATCCACCAGTGCTTCTTTATCTCTGTAAATTTTGATGTTTCACTCTTTCCAAAGAACCAAAGAAACATGAGGGAAAGAGAAATCCCACAAGTACCAAAGTACAAGATTATGAGTCGGGGCTTTCCATTAAAAGAAGAAATCTTCAATAGACAGGAAAAACCCAAGATAGTTGTCAGTAACAGATTATTTTTTCCCCAATTGAGGCAGCAAAAGGATAGTGAAGAAACAGATGACGCATTGACTTTGCCTCCATCTTTTAAAGAAAACATCTATTAGGTATTTGAAAGCCATGCTTACAGAGGTTATAAATTGTGAGCACCTTATTTTGGAGAAGAATCCAAAAAAATAAATTGATTTTAGGGACCAGATGTTTGAACCAAGCCTTCGACCAGAAGGGAGGAGAAGCTTGGAGAGAAGTAAGCCTAGAAAAAGTAGATGAAACAGAATAATTTCCCAAGGGTTCATCACTCCAAACAAGACCATCTTCCATCTGATCAAGGCAGAGTTTGACATCCAGCAAAGAAGACTGAATAGGAGCAAGATTCTGACTAACAAGGCATAGATCTACCCATTTTCCATCCACACGATAGTCTTTCACATATGAGCCAAAAAGAGCTTTGCAATTCTCAGCCCATCCACTAAAGGAATCAATTTTTATAAGGGGCTCATTAAACAACCATCTATCCTCCCAAAATCTTGTTTGGTTTCTGCTTCAAACTTGCCAACCCACTCTAGATTCAACAATTTTTTTTCCATTAATCAAATTATTCCAGCAGGTTGAGCCTCTGGAAGAAGATGGGATTCCTTCATAATTATAAGGGCTTTATTACTCTCCAAATATTTTCTTGCTAGGATATCAACCCATTCCCCAGAGGATGAAAATATTCTCCAAATTTGTTTAGCTAGAAGAATCTTGTTAACCATTCTGATTTTTCTAAGTCCTAAACCTCTGGCCTTTTTTGGTCTGCACACTAGATCCCATACTATTAAAGGTAGTTTTTTTTTTCTTCAACACCTGACCAAAGAAATCTTTTTTGAATCTTTTCAACAACATTCACGAACTTAGCAAGGATTTTGAAGAGGCTCAGAACATAAACCAAAAAAATTCTAAATAGTAGCTTTGAGGAGTTTAAGTTTACCTGCTTGGCTTAGCATAGCTCCTTTCCAGCCAGCAAGCTTCTTACTGAACCTCTCAACCAATGAAATTCAAAAGGATTCCGGGGTTTTAAGGTTTAAGGGTAGGCCAAGATAGGTGGCAAGCAAGGACTCCACCTTGCAACCAAGGATTCTGGCAATTTTATTCTATCTGTGAACCAGAGTGTTGAAGAAGAAAATAGAGCTCTTCTGTTTATTAATCAATTGTCCTAATGCCCTCTCATAATCATCAAGCAGAGATTTCAAAGTTTTTCCCTCCAAGATAGATGATTTTCCCAAGAGCATGGTATCATCAACAAACTTTTGATGAGAACAAATCATATTGCTTGAGGATATTTTGAGACCAAGAAGGGATCTATTATCGATCAACCTTTTCAAATTTCTTTCAAGACTTTCAGCCATAATAGTGAATAAAATAGGAAAAATAGGATCTCCTTGTCTCAGACCTTTGGCACTTTGGGAGAAAGTCATGAGAGATCCATTAAACATTACAGATATAGAAGCAGTACACACAAGTTGTTCCACCATTTGAAGAACCTTATTGCAAAACCCAAACGCCTTTAAAATTTTAAACAAGAATTTACAGTCAACTCTGTCATAGGATTTTGAGATATCAAACTTTAACAGAAAGCCTTCAGTCTTAGATTCAACCAAGGAATGGATATTCTCATGCATAGTGACAATAGAATCAAGGATCTATCAACTAGGGACAAATCCATTTTGTTGAGGTGAAATCAAAGTGGGCAAGAGAATTAAGAGTCTAGAATTCAAAACCTTTGAGATGATTTTATAGATCGAGTTGCAAAGACTTATGGGTCTGAAAGCCTCAAAGTTCATTCCTCTAGGCTTCTTAGGGATTAGAACTAGAAAATTTGCATTCAACTCTTTAAGAGACTTCTGGATCCAAAAAATTCTTTAAAATAATTCACCACATCTTCTCCAACAATCTCCCAGAACCATTGGAAGAAAAACATAGGGAACCCATTTGGACCTGGAGCTTTGCTCTCTTCAAAGGAGAAAATAGACTTCTTAACTTTCTCATTGGTAGGAATAATAGACATCATAGAGTTATTTTCCTGATTGATCACATTAGGTATAGCCTCTATTAAATGATCCTGATCATTTTGGTTATTTTCATCATTCTTAGACAAAAGATTTTTAAAGAATAAAACAACATGCTTTATGATGTTCTCCTCCTCCTCATGCCTAATACCATCCACTTCAATTTGAGAAATTTTGTTGACCGTCCTATGTTTTGAGGTTGACAAATGAAAGTACCTAGTATTTTTGTCACCTATAGATAACCATAAAGCTCTAGATCTTTGTCTCCAGAACTCCTCTTATCCAATAATATCATGCAACTTAATAAGGAGCTCATTCTCTTTTTCCTTAATATCATTAAAATATCCTTCCTTTTGGATTTTGTTTTGAATCTCCCCTAGATCCATCTAAAGATCAAATTTAATCCTGAAGATGTTCCCAAATGACTCTTTTTTCCATTTTTTAGGTTGAATTTAACTTCCCTTAATTTTTTAGCTACTCTGAACATAGCTATGCTAGAGATACTTATATTCCACCATTTCCTAATTTCTTCTTTAAAAGAAGGATGAGAAAACCACATTTTTTTCAAATCTAAATGGGATGTTTTTCTTCTTCTTTAAAGGATTCACAACAAAACTAATAGGGAAGTGGTCAAACCCAATCCTAGAGAGGGCTTTAAGAGAAGAGTAATAGTTAAAGAACCAATGATTAGAGATTAAAGATCTATCTAATCTAACATGGATAAGATCCATACCCTTTCTTTGATTCGACCAGGTATAAGAAGCTCCTTGCAAATCTAGATCAATCAATGCCTATTTGTTGATGAAGCTTGAAGATCCTCTTTACTCTCCGCATTGATCTGGGAACCTCCAAAATTTTCTTCATTTAGTAAGGGAGTATTAAAGTATCCCATGACAACCCAAGACTCTTTGTCAAAAATCCTCCTCAAGGTGGCCAACTCCATCCAAAAGGATTTTATGAGGCTTTTTCCATTGGGGGCATAGATATTTGATTGGATCCAAAAGAAATTATCCCTAATATGGGTGAATCTAGTAGCAATATGGCTTGTACCTTCCAAAATCAGATCCCCTTCGATTATATGACTATTGTAGAAGGTAAAAGTACCTCCTGAAGCACCATTCGAGTTGTTTCCATGTGTACTACAATGCTAAAATAGTTTCATCTTTTCCACTTTTTCCTTTGAAATTTTAGTTTCCTGAATAAGGAGAATATTAGGCTTGTGATCTCTAATAGAATTACACAAAACATCCTACTTGTGGGGATTATTAAGTCCCTTGATATTCCAAGACATGATCTTCATGAGTTACTAGGGGAGTTGAGGCACTCCGAGATGGTTTCTTGAAAACCATCTGCAATATCCTAAAAACTATTATGCTCTCTTCTCCATTTAGTAGACTTTTTCCCTCGAGAGTTATTTGTTGCTCCACAGTCTGCCTTTGCTTTTGATCTGGTAGAAATACCACTTGGAGTCTTCCATTATTTTATTTTATTTCTTTTTCTTTGATAAAACCTCTTCTTTTTCAGTCTCTTCTTAACTATCTATCTCTTTACTTGACTCCCATTCCTTATCAGTTAGGAGTCTTTGCTTCCAGGGTAATGTCTCCATGATGCCATTCAAATGAAAGGTTGAATAGTTGCTAGAAAGTTCAGTAGAATGGTCTTGATTATCATAGGATTCCTTAACTATTTTTGAGGAATTAGGATTCGTAAAGTGATCTACACCTGAAGGAAGAAAACCTTTAGAGGAAGGGAGAAGAAGAGGGATGTTTAGCTCTAAGGACAACCCCTGGATAGGAATATCCTCCAAACCAGGGTTCCCATCTATTTTCTCAATTGGGCTCAACTCATGTGATAAGGGGCTAGCTTCCTAACTCTGCTTTTCTTCACCAATCGTATGATCCTCACTATCTTCTTTTTTCCTTAGTTGTTAAGGTATTCTCAAAATCCTTACACTGGAGTTCCTAAGGAACCTCACCATTATTTTCCATATCACAATCAGCCTTATTTGAAGTGCTTTGAACATTAGAATCTTTATTTTCAAGGATTTCTCCTTCTAATTTCTTTCACCATATAGATTTCAAAGAACCAGTTGGTTTATCTTTCTCTTTGGTGGCATTTAACAGACATTTCTTAGCCTAATACCTAGATTTTCTGCATTTGAAGCAAGCAAAAGGGATAGTTTCAAACTCTATGTCCTGCGACCAGGATCCCAGCTTCAAACGAATCTTGATTGATGAGGGAAGGTCAACATTCTGAGAGACCCCTACACATATTCTTGTAAATACCAACCTCTTTCTAGCAGCTATCATAGAATCAATAGAAAGGAGCTCTCCAAAGGAGCTCACAATACCATAAAAGACATCCTCATTCCAATATTCTAGGGGAAGACCCAGGAGTCTGACCCATACTAGGACATTCTCAAAAATAGAGTCTGAGAAGTCCATATTAGAAGACCATTTTAGAGCCAGGGATGATTTCCCTATAACCCCTGGACCACTACTTCTAACTCCCAAAATATCCTCTCTACAAGTGAACTCAAATGAAAAAAATCCCTTTGGGAGAGCTGCTACTAAAAATTTTCCATTAGCTCTCCATTTTCTTTTGACAAACTCCCTGACCACTTCAATGTTTGGTCTAGGGCCCATAAATTTCCCCTCCAGGGTTCTTTCCATTAAAGTAATATTATGATCAATTAACAGATCTGGCACATAAATAGAAAACTTACCTTTTTCAGGGTTAGAGATATTTTGCACCAGAGGGAAAGATGAATTTCTATTTGGTTTTACCCCAAACAGAGAGGTCCAAGGTTTATGATTGCCTCCAATGTCACCAATGGTCCCCACCACACCTTTGGATTTTTCATTTTTTGATCAGCGAGGGAGCCCACAGAATTAACCACCAAAAAATCCTTTCTTTCCGGATCCACACGGATTTTGTTTCTAGAATCCACATCATTCAGATTAGCCTCACCTTTCTTCTTACTCGATCCCAACACCTATTCCACCTTGTAGCTTTTTCCTCCTTTTATGTTGGTTCCTTTAAAGTAATCTAACAAGGAAACAAATCTTCTCTTTCCTTATTTTTCCCTATTTTATCCTTCTTTTTTAAAGCACTTTATCTGCTTCTTTCCTACATATGGATTTAAATGCTTGTATAATCTACAATTTTTGTAATGTGAATAATCAAAAATTTTGCATTCTTTTTTACCCTAAAATTTTCTCTTCTACAAGTTCTATTTTTTGCTAGCTAGATTCAAATTGTGCAGGTTTATTAAAATTTTACATGGTATTAGAGCACATGGGAGCTACCAAGAAGGAGTATCAACAAAAAAAAAATTAGGTATTGAAGAATAGCTATTAGAAAGAATGGATTTTTTGACCTCTATAATGCTCACATCATTTAACTATTTTGAATGGAAGCCAAAGATTCTACTTTAGCTCAGAAGTAGAGGCTTGTATTAGATAGTCATGGTGACTGAGATTGAGCCAAACTTTGTAGTTGAAAAATACAAATTATTTCAACTGCATGGATGAGGCTTTCAATCTTCTATGCTTGTCCATGTCTCCAGAATTGTTGTTTCATGTACAAGCATGCAAAACTCCAAACAAGGTTTAGACTATGTTGGAGACTCTCTTTGAGAAGCAGGATGAAATGTGGGGTCACATCCTTGAAAATGAGCACATCTCATTAGATCCGAGCAAATTTGAGAACATTCAAGACTTTTTCACAAAGTTCAAGGCCTTATTACTCGAGCTGAAAGGATGAGGAATCGACAAATCCCAAAAAGAAATCCAATAAATTCTTGCTATTTTTTCAAAATTAGCTCTAGAATATGTTGTATCTATCTCTACTTTTCACACAGTCCAGCTTACAATTATAGGAACAACTTGGAAGATGCCCACACTCGATGCTTTTATTGAGTCCTTGATACATGAGCAAGATAAGCTCATAAAAATGGGTACATTAAAAATTTCCAAAGCTCATACCCTTGCTATGCATGCAAGTGGGAAAAATAGTTTGAAACCCAATCAACAATCCAAAGGAAAAGGGAAGAAGGAACCAAATCCAAGAAAGGAAGACAATCCCAAACCTTCAGATGAATCTTCTAGCCTGAAGGAAAAGGACAAATAGGGGAAATCTAAGTATATAGCTATTGCAAGCGTATTTATTATCTAGAATCATTATGCATGAAGAAGACCATTGACCTCATGGCCCAGACAGTTTAGTAAAATAATCTTTGTAACTTTATTCCAGAGAGTACGAAGAAGAAAAAGGAAGAAAAGGCACCAAAAATGAGAGGTAATACACATGCATTAATTTCTATTCATTCTTCTCCAGATGCATGGATCATATACTTTGGAGCTTCACACCACATGGCAGCCACAAAAGAAGTTCTCTCATCCATAATACCATATGATGGTCCTTCTATTCTCATTGGATATGACTCTCCAATAGAGGCAACTAGAAAAGAGAGGGTAGAGCTTGGAATTGGAAGTTTTGAGAATATCCTACACATTCCAAATATTTTTGTCAATCTTCTCTTTGTTTATCAAATGACACATATTGGCACCAGATGGAGAGTTGAATTCACCCCAGATGCATGAGCATATTTGACATGCAAGACAACTCCAAAATTGTTGTTGGTAAGGTATATTATCAGTCTAATTTGTACACTTTTTCTAACTTTGTTGTTAAATTAGATTCCACTTTACAACTAACACATGCAAATGATGAAAGTAGAATTTGGTATGAAATATTTGGTCATTTAAACTTTAGATACAAGTAGAAACTTAGCAAACAAAGGATGGTGAAAGGATTTCCTACCATAGAATTTTCAAATGGAATAAGTGAAGGTTGTGCTCTTGGAAAGCATCCACAAGAAAAGTTTTAGAAGGGGCATGCATGGAGAGCTTCTTCTCCTTTAAAAATTGTTCATATTGATCTTATGGGGCTGCTTCTAGAACCTTCCATCATTCAATCCAAATATGTGCTTAACATTCATTGATGATTACACACGATACACATGGGTGTATTTTCTCAAATTCAAGTCTGAAGAGTTTGAGCATCTCAATATTTTCAAAGCTCATGCAGAGAATCAGACTAGGAAAATTATCAAGACCCTCTGAAAAGATTATGGGGGGGAGTATGTCAACAATGATGTCCAACATCTTTGTGATGAAGCAAGAATACAGTTGCAAAACATAGTTCCTTACACTCCACAGTAGAATGGGGTAGACAAGAGGAAGAACCAATCTTTGAAAGAGATGGCTAGTTGCATGTTCTATGCAAGGTATCTTCCCTCCAAATTGTGGGCTAAAGAAATCAACTTTGCTTCATACATACAAAAAAAGTCCCCTCACAAATCTATTAGAAGAAAATCACCCTTTGAAGCATGGAGTGGCATGCAACCAGAAGTCTCACATTTTCACATTTTTAGATCCCATGCATGGGCCTGCATTCTAAGGCTTTGGAGCCTCAAAGTAAACAATGCATCTTTGTTTGATATCTAGATGGCATAAAGGGATAAAAATTTCTAGATCTTTCAATAGATACACTCTTCATTGAGAGGAGTGTCTACTTTGAAGAAATTCCCCCGCATGCATATCAAGATAAATAGTTCACCACCTTGATGCTTCCTCCTCTTACGAATTTTAGAGATGATACATACATTCATTCAAATATTTATGAATCTAATTTAGAAGAAGATTAGCATGCATTTTTTTGATCCACATCCAATTCCTGATGGGGCTACCAATGACAATTCAGTATCTCCTATGAGAAATCAAAGAAAAAGGAGCTTAAGAAAGATATATGATGCCCCACATGCACTCTCAGCTACCGAACCTATTGTTTCATTTCATTCCTATGTTTCTCTAGTATCTAGCCCTCATACTTATGCAAAAGGTGCGGGGAATCCTTTTTGGGAAGCTTCCATGGAAGAGGAGTATAACTCCCTCATAGCAAACCAAACTTGGGACTTGGTTCCACTTCCTTCCAAACGCAAGCTTTTCAGATGTAAGTGGGTCTATAGGAAAAATAAATTAGCAGATGGGCATGTGAGAAGATACAAAGCAAGGCTTGTAGCCAAAGGCTTTCAACAAGTTCATGGCATCAATTATGATGAGACTTTTTCTCTAGTGGAAAAAATGGACTCCATTCAAATGGCTCTTGTCATTGCAGCAACAAGAAGGTGAGGGGTTCACCACATGGATGTGAAAAATGCATTTCTTCATTGTGATCTCAAGGAGGAAATATATATGGAGCAGCCACTAGGGTAAGTACAAAACTCATCCTTAGTATGAAAACTCAAGAAGTCACTCTATGGCCTCAAGTAGGCACCTAGAGCATGGTATGCTAAAATAGACTCCTATCTACTATCTCAAAATTTTATGTGATGCAAATCTGATCCAAATGTTTATATGATGAGAATATCTAACTCTTTTTTTGTCATAGTTCTTTATGTAGATGATCTACTAATAACAAGTAGTTCAACCACATCCATTGCTACAGTCAAATTTTCTTTGCATGAAAGGTTTTCTATGATAGGCATGGGTCTTCTACACTTTTCCTTGGACTTGCAATTAGCCAGAATGAGTTAGGAATCAAAATTTCTCAATCCAAGATGCAAGAGGTCTTCTAGATCGGTTTCACATGATTGAATGCAAGCCACTAGCCACACCTTTCTTATCAAGGTAAACCTTGAGGATGGAAAAGATACACCACTGGTTGATTGCACACTATATCATCAACTTGTAGGGAGTCTTCTTTATCTCACTCACTCTCATCCTGATCTCTCATATGTAGTAAGGTTCATTTCCAGATACATGCAAGAGCCACATGAGCTACATTGGAAAGTTTCCAAGAGCATACTATGATATGTTCAGGGAACCATTAGCTATGGGATTCATTACTCAACATGTTGCACTTTGGATCTGATTGGCTACACTGATTCCAATTGGGCTAGAAATACATTGATCGTAAGTCCACATCAAGATATGTTCTTAGTTTGTGATCAGACCCCATTTGTTGGTCAAGCAATAAGCAACCTACCATTGCTTTATAATCAACAAAGGCTGAATATAGAGGTATAGTCAATGTTACCATTCAAGAAATTTGGTTGCAGAACTTGCTAACTAAGCTTGGTATCCTCTTCAATCCTCTGACTATCATTTGGTGTGATAATCAGAGTACACTGAATTTTTGCAAAGATCGCATATAGCAGTAGCAGACCAAACACATTAAGATCCACATGCACTACATCCATGAATTGATACATGATGGAGTCATTGACTTGTAGTACTAGTCCACTTTTGAATAGGTTGGAAAAAATTTCACAAAGATTTTCACTGAGCAAAAGTTTCACTCTCTATGAGATCTTCTAGGAGTGAAGGATACTGCAGCAAAGTTCTTGTCATGCTCAGTTAGTAATTTTTGAGGGGGAGTTTTGTTCCCATAGGGTTTTCCCTCTTTCTTCTCTTTAGGATTGTTTCTCCTTAGGATTGTTTCTCCTTAGTTAGACTTAAGGGGGTGTGTTAGAATAGCTTTTTCTTGCTTTTACATTTCTTTCTTTAAAGTAAGCTAACAAGGAAACAAACCTGCTCTTTCCTTATTTCCGCATGTTTTATCCGCTTCTTTCCTACATATGGCTTTAAATGCTTGTATAATCTATAGTTTTTGTAATGTGAATAACAAAAAAAAAATCATTCTTTTCTTCTCTAAAATTTTCTCTTCTGCAAGTTCTATTTTTTCTTTGCTAGCTAGATTAAATTTTAGAAAGAAATTCAGAGTAAAATTCCAAAACATATACTTTGGAGAAGCAGTGAACTTGACCCATATGTATAGAATGCTCAGAGCACCAATATTAGAATTCTTGATTGGTATATCAGTTGTCCATGAATATAGATCCCAAATTTTTCTTGCACAATAACAAAGGTTCTTATAACCCTTCAACATCTTATTTTAAATCAAGCGTAAGGAGGCGAGATGATTGGAGTCATAGCTCAATTTTCATTTGGCTTGTTGGTAGTGGATCTAGAATTAGAAACATGAATGGTAAGGATATAATTATGGAGGATCTTAAACAATAGGCACATTTTTTTCTATTTAGGGCATTCAAGGTTCCAAATAACAAACAAGGTTCTGATTGTTTACTTTTAGCTCATTATTATTGGGCCTATTGGCCATCACAAGATTAGGAATGTGTGAGTAAGGCTTAGCTTTTGATCTTCTCCCTTACAATGAAAGCCTTGAGATGTTAAAGTACCTTGTTTGTTTTGTGCAAATCCCATTTGTACAAAACTTTGAATATCCTTGTCCCAAATACTTGCAATCTACAAATAAAAATTTAAAATATTCAATACGTGCAAAGATTGAACTCAAAAAATATATAAGGAGTTTCCATTCAATACAAAGGAAAGTCCACAGTGGAAGAATATAAATGATATGGAAACAACATCATAGTGCACTTCCTCAAGTTAATTGAGAAAATCCACCGACAACATCGAGGTACCTGAGTAATAGAATCTACATAGCCAACAATAAAGAGGGGTTGGGTATTGACTATTCTTCTGAGTGTAGCTTCTACTAAATTTCCCATTCCATGCTCCTCTATTCCATAGGCCACACCAACTTTGACAATACAAAGTTGTTAGTGATGAAGCTAAAGAAATGTAGCAAAATTATCAAGGCCAAACAACATTCGTGAGGACATGCCACGTTACTCAAGAATCTAGAATCATCACTAAACTATAGATGAGGATTCCTTCATATTTAATTCAAAAATATTATTCACAAATCTTGTATTTGTTTTATATAGTAAACATAGAGTAAAAAATTATATTTGTTGGAATCAATTAAATTTATAGATATCGTTAAGAAAATGAATTATGAGTTATGAACTTCATTTTATCTCTTTGCCATAGATACTCTAGAACCTCAAAAACAGAGATGAAAGTTGGCAATTAATAATGATAAATTTTCAAGCAATAAGAAAGTTCACAAAATAGGTTACATCAAGAAGATGGAGGGATAACAATCCCCTTTGGAGAAGCATACAATTGGTTCTAAGAGAATTTTTTGGTTATCTACCAATCAAGTTGCTCACAATAACAAATCACCTCATCTATAACAACCTATACTAAAATTCTGAGATATTAAACTCCTAAAAATTTGAATTCTCAAACAACTGATATAACTTACATATTTAGCAATAATCAATTCCATATTGAATTCTAGTCTAGGGTTCATAGTTGCTAGTTTCATATATAGAAATTATAACACAAAAAAATGAGAAGCAAGTTAAATCAATGTATAGGATAAAACTAGAAAAACATTTACAAATCCAATACAAGTAATTTTCTTTTGCAATTTTACCTCAACTTGTCACTACAATGGCTACACATAATTATTATCTCACCAAGCATTATTGCTTTATCAGTTACCTACAGGCATAATACATGTTGATAAAATTGTAGCAGCAAAATGAAAGAAGAAATTGTAGAAAGATATGAACATAATTTAAAAATCTAAAAAAATAGAACACAAGATTTATAGTGGTTCACCCAACAATGGCTACATCCACTTTCAATATGGCTTCTCTTTTCATTAATTCTCAATACAATACACATTCAAGTGGTAGTAACTCTTAAAACTCAGTTCCATCTCTAAAATAGAAAAATCTACCAAAATGGTCCACTTCTAAATTAGCAAATACATGCCAAAAAGGAGTCAGTTACAAAAGGAATTTGATTTCAGTGTGAGAGATATTGTCGTTATAGTTAGAAGGAATATTTGGGCTTCACCGAACAATCTCCCACATGAAGACCAAATATTACTGTAAAAGAGCTACTCAGAGATATCCCCACTTCAGACTTAGTCACATCTTCAAAATACTGAGAGAAGCTCTACAAAACTTTAAGTTCTCCCTCGTTACGATCTTTTCCAAAGCATCTTCCAAACCCCATCCAAGGATATTCAAAAAATCTGAAGTATCACAACTTGCACTCTGCCCCAATAGAGAATCACCATCAATTCCAGTTGCCCCAGGTTCTCTAGTATCAACCCACTCACTATCATCTAACTAATCCCCAAAAATTTCATTGTCAAGCATACTAACAAAATCATTAATAACAGAATCAGTTTCAACATCTAATTGATCCAAAAATCTTTTTTGGCTAGTCTATATTTCACACAATGACAAATCTGAAGTAGGATGAACAACTCCCACTTCAGCATGACTCTATTACATAGAGGGTGCCTAATTTTCTTCCCCTTACAATTACCAAGGCCCACTTTTTAACTTTGCATCTATTTGATTCAAAACTAATTTCACAACCTTGAGAACCCAATTGTCCAGTCCAAATTACATTTTTTTTGAGTTGGGGAGCATATCTAACATCATGTAACAACCAAGTATAACCATTTTTGAGTTTTAATGAAATATCCCCTTTTCCAACAACATCACAAAAATAATTGTTACCAAGAAAATCCTTACCGAAGTCACCAATTTGAAGATTTTTGAAATACTCCTTGCATGGAGTCACATGAAACGATGAACTTGAATCAAGCACCCAACCATTAGTTGGAATTTCTTCATCAATTAAAATAAGAACACCTACATCTTCTTGGTATGTTATGTTGGCTTCATTATTTATCACCTTTTCTTGTGCCTTTTTGTAGTTCCAAAAGTTCTTTTTTATGTGACTTGGTTTGCCACAAAACCAACAATCATTGTTTATGCCCCTGGACTTTGATCTTCCTCTATCAATATTTCTTCCTTTATCTTGACACCTTCCTCTACTATCAATACTTACAATAATCAAGGTATCACTAGATGAGGGCTCTTGATTTTCTTCTCCTCATGTCTTCACTAAGAATAGTGGCTATGCAATGTCATCAAATTTTAATTTACTTTTGGTAGCCACTGAAGTGCTAACTACCATCGCCACACCTTCCCAATTATTCAGTAAAGAACATAACAACAAGATTTCCTTAATCTCGCCATCTAAATCAATACCCACTGAAATCAATTGGGTGACCAAGGTATTGAATTCATTGAGGTGATTTGACAAAATCCCACCTTCTTTCATTTTCAAATTATATAACTTTTTTCATAATGAATACCTTGTTCAAATCCAATGTCATCTCATACATTGAAGAGAGTTTATCCCACAACTCTTGTGTTGTCTTCTCAACATAAACATTAAATAAAACGTTGCTAGACAAAAAAAGAAAAATAGTTGCTCTTTCTTTCATATCCAATTTCTCCCAATCTCCATTTGAAAGTGAACCTTTCCCTTTGGCTTTTCCAGTTAATGCATTTGAGAGATATTGCTTGATGAGAAATGACTCCAACTGCACCTTCCACAAACTGAAGTTCTAATCTGCAAACTTCTCAATCTTCCATTTGTTTGTTTCATCCATACTTCTAAGAAAATATTTACCGATTTCCAAAAGAAAGGCTTCACCACTGAGCTCTGACACCAAGCTCTTGTACCAATTGTTGATAAATTGCAGCAGTAAAATGAAAGAATAAATTACAGAAAGTTAAGAATAGAATTTAAAGATCTAAAAAATAGAGAAGAAGAACACAAGATTTATAGTGTTTCGCCCAACAATGGCTACATCTACTTTCAACAAGGATTCTTTTTTTATTAATTCTCAATACAATACACATTCAAGCAGCAACAACTCTTAAAACTCAGTCCCATATCCAAAATAGAAAAATATACCAAAATGGTCGACTTCTAAATTAGCAAATACATGTCAAAAATGAGTTAGTTACAAAAGGAATTTGTTTCAAGTGTGAGAGATACTACCATTATAATTAGAAGGAATATTTAGGCTTCACAGAACCCAACAGTACATTAATTAATTTTACATCATTCTAGAAAACTTACAAGAAGAATATAAGGTAACTCTAATACAACAAAAAATTTACCTAGCCCTAAAGTTACAGGTCTACATGTTTGCAAAATGTGGTAGCAGAGACAAGGCACGTGAACTACTTTATGTAATGCCACCAACCCAATGAATGCAAATATTTTCAACCTTTTCTAACAATTTGTAGGAGCCTTCCTAGGAAATTGTGTGCTCTCTTGTATAGGAAAGCCCATAGAGCCCTTGTCAATCTATAGACTGCCAATCAAAGAATGTAAAAATAAACTATTGGATATTTGAGATAAAAATTGTGCATCTTACTGATCCAACTAGAAAACAAGGAATAAATCTTAAAATAAAATTGAAATCAAATTGGCTATGACAACATGGTTTAATCACTATTTAGCATTTGAAGCCTCCCCAATACCTCCAAGTAGGAACTAATAATTGGCTAGTATATAGATGCACGAAGATATATGTATCACCTTTCTAGATTTCATTCCAAAGAATGATGTAGCTATTTTGCTCAACTTTTTTGAAACTTTTTGCATTACATGATTTTATCTATAAGATTATCCAAAAACACAATTATGTTTAGTTAAAGTAAATATAGGGATTCTTAATCTCTTTGGAGCATGCAATTTTAAGAATGGCAATCCTAGATGTTATAATATAATCAATTAAAGTGAGACAATTCATTTTATCCCTGTCTCTAAATGCAAGGTCGTGTTCATGAAATGGATATCTTCAAATATTATGATAGGATTAAATGTCTTTGATCAAGTTTATATTTCAAGAGGAATGCATATAGGTTGTGAGTTTTATGGAATCTTCATCCTTTTCTATTTTAATTAGTAGCATTACTTCTACCTAGTTTACTACATCTTGAAGTTTTAAAAAAAAAAAAATCCTCTTTATATACTTATAACTTTTAACTTATGAGGTAGAATCCTTCAATAAGACTAATTGGTTAAAATATTATTTATAATCTTGAACCATAAAGATGATCGTATGGGTAATATGTATATAATTCATGAACTAAACATTAAGGACGTGCTCTTGGTATATTCTTCTATTAAACAAAATAATAAAATGAAGTTTAATATTTTCATCTTTAAAGCTTCCTTTAGATAATTTCCCTTACCCTAATTATCGATATTTTTAGATATATATTTATCCATTAGAAATTCAATAGGTTTTCTTTTCATAGTTTACTAGACACAACAGAATCTTCTCATATATAGATTCCTATGTTAAGTAATATTAAGAATGTTCTACATAGTTTTTATTATGTTCCAAATAAATTTCTCTAGAATAGCTTATCTACAATCCAAAGAATGAAAATTAATAAATTAGTGACAATAGTAGATATACTAAAAAATGCATTAGATAAAGGCTAAGGTATAATTTCTTAAATTTCTAAGCATTGGTAGCTAATATATTTCGAAGATGCTACAAAAATATGGGATAGATTCCAGCAGAATCATTTGATGATTTTTACATCAAATATCATTTTGAAAATATTTATTTTATTGGTAAATCATAAAGAAAGGGACCATGTTGACTAAATCTAGACACTCTTAGATTTTCAAAAATAGTGGAAAGAAATATTTATCTATCCTAAATATAATTTATTTTTCTCACTCGTAGATCATAAGAAATATGGGAGAGGAACCGATCATTGGTAGTGGATACATTGTGGGTATAGAATATTATAGTCTGGGACCAGTTTCGGGTAATAAAAAAGCCAATAAACTTACACTTAATAATCAATTGTAAAACACTTTTATCCATAAAGTACACAAACTAACCAATCATGTGATGCCACATCAGTATACCAATAATACATGACTTAGTGACATACAATCGGTCTCACCTTTTTTGGGGTCTTTTTGGATACCTTGACAAAAAGCATGTTGATGTGGCATCATATTTGATGATGTGGCCATGAAAAAAATTTATAAGAGGAGACTTGCCAAATAAACTAATGTACAAATTTGGGAGTGATTTGAAATTTTCACATAAGACTTTGAAAAACATACGAAGTTAGAATAGCCCACCACCCATCCCTTACCCTTATATCACTGAAAAAAAAAATCTAAAATTGAAATTTGTATTCATCAAAATAAATGCTACGAAATAAAAATAAAAAACATTTTATCCCCTCTTTTATCTAATATTACATTACTTGTATTTTCTAGACGTAGAAATGAAAGTCTAGGGTAGTCCATTTGCTCCTAACACTTACTTATTAATCTCTAAGCCAACACAGATCGTTCGCCTTCTTCCACATTCACCTGAAATGTATCTTTTATTTTCAAGGAAATAGGACATACATTGCTACAAATTTCTTCTTTCGTAATTCGTAAATCAGACAAAATTTTAATTCAAGGAGAGAAGCCTCAGCTCTGAAGAGTAAATCACCACAGGATGAAAAGATTTGGAAGTCCTCGGAGTTATACAAATCTGAATTAAATTAAATTAAATCTTTTATTTTACTTTTAGTCATTTTTTTTAGTAACAAAATTATGATTAATCAATGAAAATTCTACATTATTTTATTATTACACCAAACATTTTATAATTCACATCTATTGAACATTAATTAACTGTATGATAGCTACAGTTTTTCTTAAAGGTGTAATAATCCATTTTTATTTCTGCGAGAGTAGTATAATTAAGAAGATCTCTATCTCAATGGAATCGACGTAACCCAAACCTGGAAACCTTTTTGAAATAATATAAATGACAAAGGTTTCTAGATGTAGTTTGCGGAAAACACTATAATATCCATTTGTTACTCTTTGTGTGATACATATTTTTTAAATCTGCAATTGTGCTGAAGTTCCTGCCTATTATCAACTACATAGAGTACGTCAATTACAAAGATATTTTAGTTTATTTTATGGCTGATAAAATGGAGACGATAAATTTCAGAGTTGACATACCTGAGACAGAATCCATTTTAAATTACACCTTCAACAACAAAGATTTATTGAGAGAAGCACTAGAATCCTATCACCGCCTAGAATTTCTTGGAGATGCAGTATTAGAATTTTTGATTGCCATTAATGTATACAAGTCTTGTGAAAGAATAGATAAAGGAACGTTTGTTCAGTTGGTCACAAAAAATGTGGAGAATAGTGTCCTTGAAAGGGCTGCCATAAATCATGGGTTTCACAACTTCCTATTAAATAACAAAACAAAAGATAAGGTAAGCTAGTTATAATGAAGCATTTCGAAACGTCTTCTTCAATCTATATTGATTTTTAATGCCATTATGTTTTTACAGGTTAATGAATCTAAATCTGACAGCAAACGGAAGCCTCAAAAGGTTCTTGCAAATGTAATTGAAGCCATAGCCGGTGCTGTGCATGTTGATAGTGAATTTTCATTCGATATAGTTTGGAAAGTAAGGAAATATTATATTTTTTTATTTATAGTAAGTTTCATTGAAATCCTTGATACAAGGAAATCTAAATATGAAAACAGACAATGAAATATACAGTATTTTTGTGTTTACTTATATATTGACACCTCCTGAGTTTTTATAGGTCTTTCAACCTTTGCTAAATCCATTGCTAAGTCCAGAGCCAAAACATCAGAAGATGGAAGCTCATGAATATAAAAGCCATGAACACAATATTGATGCGTCTAGTTCCATCACAAATCCTTCCACAAATGAAATTGAGGCCATGAAAGAAGCACAGAGTTCAACAAAAAAAGCACTGTCTAGACAATGCAACTGCAATGAAGTGAAAACATTTATTGAGAATTCAATATCTGAACTCGATAAACCTTCATATAAGTCTAATATATTGGATGAGATCGAAGGAAAATTACAGTACAATTTCAAAAGAAGAAATTTGTTAAAAGATACATTTTGTCGACGTTTGGAGATGCTAATTCTCAACGTTTTCAAACGATGCAAGGCATGCAACGAAGCCATTGAATCGTCAGGTCTGAAGTCTCATGAAGCAATGGAGCACCTTGGGAATTTGTTCCTAAAGCTAGCAATAGCAACTTTTTTGTATACCAAGTATCCGGACTTGAAACCAGGCATGCTGACCATGTTAAGATCTAACATTATGGACAATGAGAAGCTGGCAAGAGTTGCTATAGTTAAATTAGAAGTTCATAAGCATCTCAGCTTTGCGAATAAAAACCTGGAAGATAAGGTAACTCATTAAAATATTTAATTCAAGATTGGATGATGATTAATCGTTACTTAAAGGAAGTTCATACTTGGTGTTATGCAGGTGAAAAAGTTCATTGCAGACATTGAAAATAATTGTATCGATGTGAACCCACCATCGGTTTTATTTAATACAGTTGAATCAATAGCAGGTGCAATGTTTCTTGATAGCAGTGGTGAGTCATTGCAAAACATGAGCTCTGGTTTGAAAGAAGTTTGGGAGGTATTAAGTGAACTTAATTTGTCCTCTTCTACTTGTGTTTTTATCTTTTATCGTACTATGATTTATATTTTCCTCTAAATTTTTCAGATATTAATGTATATTGACACAATATTTCCTCTTAAATATTGGTAGAAATTTGAGATCTTGTTAGAGCCATTGGCCACTCCAGAGACAGTGAAGAAGCATCCCGTTTCTGAACTCCAGGAATTATGGGGTGATCGTGTTAAGTACATAGACCATAAGTTTAAAGCTTTTGAAGAGGAAATGATAGTTGTGGAAGTATTTATAGATGATGAGATGGTTGGAAGGGGTGAAAACATAAAGAAAGAAGTAGCAAAGAGAATTGCTGCGAGAAATGCTCTTGAATATAAACGTAAAATCCAGGAAACAAAAAATGATTAAAGTTTCTGAAGAGGAAATGATAGTTGTGGAAGTATTTATAGATGATGAGATGGTTGGAAGGGGTGAAAACATAAAGAAAGAAGTAGCAAAAAGAACTGTTGTGAGAAATTCTCTTGAATATAAACGAAAAATCTAGAAAACAAAAAAGATTAAAGTTTTTGAAGAGGAAATGATAGCTGTGGAAGTATTTATAGATGATGAGATGGTTGGAAGGGGTGAAAACATAAAGAAAGAAGTAGCAAAGAGAATTGTTGGGAGAAGTGCTCTTGAATATACACATAAAATCTAGGAAGAGAAAATGAAGTGAAGCATGTAAGGATGAAACTAGAATAACAAAAATTGTATGAAATCAGATGGACTGAAATTGTCTTTGTGTTAATCGCTATTTATTAAGTTAACAAAAAAAAATTAGGGCTGCACCTAGTTTATATTCATATCTTCTCATACATAAGTTATTGAAACATATGAATATTAGTTAGGATATTTGAATTATAATTTTATAGATTTTCTTTTACAGGTTTATTTTGACTTTATATTACTTATATAATTAGTTCAATGAATGTTTTATTTATTTTTAGATAAATAATGGTTGTAATGTTTCTTATATTGTTAAAGGAGAACTAATATTATTATTAAAAGAGTTGGATGGTAGAACATACATCTTCAAAATTTAAGTGGAGCCAAGTTCATAGTACAAGAGAATAAACTATTTAAGTGGGGTCAAAGCTAAGTATTTGAAACAAACAAACCCACATAAGGAGTTTAGATTCATTTAATTTATCCCATGCATCAAATGGGATGAAACCACCATTGATTAGTCCCTAAAAGAGGAGAGCACCATCTTGTCTTTTATCTATGTTTATAGGTTGTTCAATACAAATAGGAGAAATAGATCCAAGCTAGTTGTCAGCACTATTCCTATGCAAAGAGGTAGATAGTGGGTAAATTGGTTGAGACCATCCACAAATAGTACATTAGTTATTTTTAAGGTTAAGAATCATGTGACAAGGAGCCATGATCCCTTTTGGAAATTTGGATACATTGACATCTATTCCCACATGGTACAAAGTAACCTCAATGCGAAGAAAAAGGATTCAAAACTTTTGTAACTATGTAAAGATAAAATTCAAATTTAAATTTGTTCACTTGTGTCTAAATGTGAAAAATAACATTAGAACAAATCATAACTTTAGTGTGAAGTAAAAAAGTGAATATCAACAACACATTGGGTAAAAAGAGAGGATTTTGCATTTTTTTAAATGTTAAAGAGAATCCCCTCCTCAAAAGAATTTCAAAATATTTACAAATTTTAATGGAAACTATGTATAATCTCCTAGAAATAAAATGGATTCGACCTAAATGGCTCAAGAAATAATTACAAATCTAAGAACATGCATCTTAGGCTCTAGTTTGGAACTAAATAATTCTTGAGAGTCTTAGGTTCTCTAAGAAATAGAGAAAGGAGATTAAAAAATCTCAAATAAGATGAGTAATAGTCAAACATAATACCAATAAATAATGCACAAAGAAAAATGAAATAACTTTGTGATAAAGAATGTACCAAGAAAAATAAACCAACATGGGGTCAATAATAGCTAACAAAATATTTTAAAATTAGTTTGGTTATAGAATAATATAATTTTAAGTCAATATTTAATTGGAACACCAAAGAGAGATGAGGTTTGAACCACAAGTATCCCTTGTGGGGTCTATAATTACAAAATGGCATATTAGGCTCTCCTTCACAATCTTTCCACTAGTGCTTGAAAGCACTAACCTTAATTTAGGAGAGTATAAATTTGAATCCTCTTTAAGGATAAATACATAAAGGGTAGTTAGATAAGATAAAATACTTATAAGGACATTTAAGGTATCCTCAAATACTAGTGCCTTAATGATCTACTTTAAAAAATTAGACCTTAACAATCGATTGAGTAAGTCAAAACCTTAACATCAAAAGGGAGCTGACTACACTCCCAAGATATAGGTTGAAATCCTTTAGTATTATTAATAGAGGCTTGATGAAAAATACTAAATAGATTCTTTATTATCAAATAGGAATCTAAATAAGGAGGTTTTTTACTTTGAATCAAAGTGTGTTTCCTCCAAATTACTGGTGGCTTTGCAAAGCTCTAACGAGGTGGCATCATATGAATGGTGTTGGAAATAGTCAATTTGGCACCCATAAATATAGAGGATCTACAAAATGAGGTTCATATCCTCATTCCACTATGACTCATGAATAAGTTGTGGCTCTACATTTCAAGCATGTTGAATATGTCTAACATGACCTTCTAAGAAAGAAATCACATATCTAGAAAAAATTTAGTCTTCATGGCCTTGAATTTGGTAAGTTACCACTTAATACAAAACTATATCAAATAGTTTTAGGACATCATTTGAAAAATGGTATAGGAATAATGAAAAATATATGACAAGAGAAAGGATAGATAAAATTTATAGGATGGATTTATCATGGTAGTTAAATTTTTTTTATGAATTTCTATGAAATTATTACATGTGTATCACATTGTATGATGGTAATAGTCAAAATGAGGATTACAAGGCAAAAAATATACTAGGCCTCTATTTCATCTCCTATCCATTACATAAGTAATGTCCTACACTTATTATAAGAAATAAAAATCACAAGAAAAATCTTTGGAAAAACTTCAATTTGTTGAAAGCACTAAATCCATAATCTATTTCAGGAGGGACAAATTTCTTAATAATATCATTTAAGGGAAAAATATCAATAAGTCTAAATGGATTATTATTAACATTGAAAATATCCAAGAATTCTTGGTTGGTGGGGTCACAACTCTAGTCAACTAAGTATTGGTTTCAAATGGGAGAGATAAATGTGGAAATTCCACATTAACCCATTTTGTGATTGGTACATGAAAAATGAACAGAATACTAAATAATGTGTCATACTATAAAATGTAGAAGGCTAAAAAATTAGCCTCTTTCAAATAAAGAATTTGCAAACTTCAAAATATCATCAATGATCATAAATGAAATAATTATTTTTGGGACTCATCAAACCTAAATCCATAAAATTCATGAGTAAATGTCAATGTTTTAAAACCTTCATACTATTTAGATAAAACTAAATGATTATCTTTTATGAACATGCTATAATTGAAACTACATATTTGAATGAATTTAGATAATTAGGAAATCATTTATTTAGTATAAATTATCCTTCCAATTTCTTAAATGGGTAGTAGGATCTCTTTTGGACCACAAGGGGTGTTGAATATTAGTGGGTAGCGATGCCTACTCCAAATAAAATTTTATAATACTAGTAGCACTCAAGTGCTTTGGCTACTAGTAGCACTCAAGTGCTTTTTTTTCTTTGTGAACAATATATTTCCATGTGTCTCAATATTTGAAACCTACAATTCTATTTTATGATATCTCACCTTCATTTATAATAGAGGTTCGTCTAGGGGCTCCACTATTGCTATTAGTATTAGCATTATAAGAAATTGCAATTAACTATCCATCCTCTTTTCTTTTCAAGGTGGATCTTGACATCTAGTCAAGTTTCAGGATTGGGATTAGGAGAATTCAATAATTATATATAAATATTATTCTTAGAGGGTTTATAATAATAAAATATACTAGGAGTTTTCAAATAGAGAACACATTAAGTATGCTTGTTTTGGTTAGTTGATATGTCAACCATCCCTTTTAGATCCTTGGTGAGGTCAAACTTAACACATGCCCTCTTCTAGGGCCAATGGAACACAAAAAAATTTGGTTCAACATAAAAGATATTATCTTGGGAGGAAATTATTTTGGTCGATAAATCATAGCATGAAAAGGGAAACCTAGGAATGTCCCACTAGATAGGGACATGTAGATTGTTATGTGTTCTTTGTTTTTGGATTTAATTGTGTGAAGTTTAATTGCATCAACATTTCATATCACACTCCATGATTCATCATTAGGATGAAGAGAGCCAAAAGGCAAAAATGATCAAATATTTGTTCTTGTAAGAGAACACTAATAAATACTAGTATAAATACCTCGGACCATGCTTAAGGATAGCCTTATCATGACTCACTTTAATAAAGAGAAAGCTAAAAACTTTGAATGTTTTTAAATACCATTAATATGAATCCCATGAAGGACCTGGGGATTGGTTACCATTATTTCATAATATTTTTGAGGTTTCCCTTACTTTTAAATATCCTATTAGGGTAAAATTTTATAATTAGAAGCATGCAGTCTCAAAATTTTAAATGAGAGGAGAAAGATATAAGGATATTTTAGTGGACATATATTATGGATCCCTTTGGTAAAACAGTACTTGAGATTCTTGATTAGGGGAGGCATTCCATGCACCATCAAACCTTTGAACCCTATGGAAAATATGGAGCTATGAAAGGTTGAGGATATTTTTAAGGGGTAAAAATTTATTATGAGAATGGCAGCTTAGAAGAATTTACAATAAATGGAGAAGAACAATATCAATTCCTAATTTAGAGTGAAGTAGTGTGACATAAGTAGCACACAAACTAACAATAGCACAACCAAGCTTAAAATCTTAGTAGACATAGTGATACAAATGTTCTACTATATATCATTATGTTAATTTTATTTATTTTCATGATCCTATGTTAAATTTTAGAATAATTTATAGGATCATGAAAATAAATAAAATTACCATAGTGATGCGTATGTTTTTGACAGTATCTCTCTATTATTTGATAGTTATAAATGCACTAAAATAGATTCTCAAAAAAATATTAGTTGGTATTTTACACCAAACATTAGTGGTTATTCCATTTGCTACATATATTTTTTATAATCTTGTCATTATAATATTATATTTATGGGTTTATATTATTAACATACAATACTTCATCCTCTCTTAATCCTTCCTCCACTATTTATATAGTTACTGCTTTTATGGCCACAGCCATTTATATTGTTATGCATAATCTCACATCTATGTATATTTTATCTCTAGTATAAGTGTCCCACTAATTTTCCTTCAACTATAATTATAATCAAATATCATCCTTTGAAGTGTATGCCTACTATTATCACATGTTATAGTTATATGTCCCATAGAATATTTCCTTCCAAACCATTACTAATCCAAGTTATCATACCATTCCTCTTCCCATGACTATTTTAATACCTCTTATTACAATTCATTGTTGAAAGAATGAAGAAGGTTGTCATTAACGAGTTTTTATTGATGTCAACACTACATGATGAACATCAAATTAATATGAAGGATGTTTTTATTCTGTAAAATCTTTTTGGCTTAGTGTTTACACTAAAAAATTCAACAAATAGTGCCCTTTGGTATTTTGGTTCGTAATTTTTTTCCCTTCCAGATATACTTATGCAATTCTAGTATATTGTTCATGGATGTCACCGTCATATTATTTTAGAATTTCAGTTGTTATTGATAAGTGGTTTAAAATTTGCAAGTAACAGAAGTTCAACAAATATGATTTACACAATTTTTTTGTGTACTGGATATTACCTAACTAGCCACATTCCTTTGTGGATTTGAGTTAGTGTAGCATCAAAAAAAGTAACCCATTTTCAACACTTAGTTTGGGAATTAATAATTAATGGTAAAATTTACTTCATTGTGCCTTATTTAGGGTGTTGTAAAGTGTTTTCTTACACTTTCACACTAATCTAGAGCTTTATTAATTAATTGAGGTTAATTAGAGCTTAATTGGCCCCTTTAATTCAAATCCAAGCCTTATTAATTACATTTTCTGAAGGATCTATTCTGATACTCATTAATAATATTGCATAACATTTAACCTAGCAAGGTTTGAGTCTTAGAAAATTGTGTTAGGACCCATTCACCCAAGCTAGCAAATGGGTCCTCCTTACTTAGGACACCCTTTTTTTCACATATTTGAGGTGGTTTTTAAATATTATTTCACCTCCCTAAAGCTTGGTCCTAGAAAATTGTGTTAGGACCCATTCGCCACTTTGGGAAAATGGTCTTCCTTACTTAGGACACCCATTTTTGAATTTATTTATGGTGGTATTTTAATGATTTTGAATCCTAGATCTGATGTTGGCCTGGATTATTTGAATTTCAAGGTTAATCCTTAGATTTAGTATAAATATAAGGTTAATTCACATAGTTTCACCTAGAATACTTTCAAGCAATCAACAGAAGAGCATTATAGAGCACTTCAAGAGAAATTACAAGACAATCAAAGGTAGATTATTAAAGTTCTATTATAGAAATTGAAGATCATATCGTGTCAAAGGCATAGTCCATCAAGCATGTAGTTGTGCTTATGTGTTGATGTAGCATTGAAGATCCAAGTTAAGCATTATTTCATATTCAATTCAAGATCAGGGTCTACATTATACATGGCCACTTCATGCTTTATTGCAGATTTACATTCCAAGACATCATCCAAGGTATCATTGTTTCATGTTTCATGTTTCATTGTTTCATCATAAGGTTTAATTACCTAAACGGGGTTTGACCAAGGAAAACCCCTATTCCCTAACAACCAAAAAGTTTTTATTCTCCTTTGATGTGTGATTGTAGGTTCATAGATTGAATATCAAGTGAAGAACAAGATTGAAGAAAAAATTTCAAAGTTGAGAAGTTGCAAAGTTGTCATCTACATTGCAAGATCACAAAAATGAAGCTACAAATTTTATTTAAGACTTTCAGGAGATGAGCACCTAGATTTTGGAGTTGAAGATATTGAAGAAAAAAACTTGGAATTCATTTTTCATAAATCCTAACAGGGAACCGTTCACCACTTTGGGCGAATGAGTCCTCAATGACTTCAAAAAAACACTTTTTTAGCAAGGTACAATTGTTTCAGCCTCTCAAAACTTATCGAGCATTTTTGCTATAATAGTTAGGGTTGATTTATGATTGTTATTTGTATCATATCATATACATAATTGCATGCTTTATAGAAAAAATTAGTGGTTCATCATCTTGATTAATTCATTTTGATAACCCTAGTTTTCTTCAAAACAATTAGTCATTGTGGTTTTGGTTGAATATTTACAGGGCTTAGCACATTATATTTTTTAGTTGGCATGACATTTTGTGGTCCACATCCTATGGTGATGATCAGTTGGATTATTTTAGTTTCTGGTTCTATTTTTGTCCAATTTAAGGTATGCATAGAGTTATGAAATTTAATGTGTTGTGAATGGAAAAGGGAGTTGTTATAGGTCCATACCAACCTATATTTCTTGCGTTTTGGGTGTAAAGGAAATTTTGGTTTTAATTAGGTACCGACAAGGCACATTTTGTATAATTTAAGGCTAAATCAAATTAGGCTAACCTAATTTATGTTTGCAATGGAGTTCAGTATATATAAAAGGTTGGTTCAAGTTGATGAAGAGATTTTAATGAATACATGATCTGATGGATATACATATTAGCCTCTGTGAGAAAATATTAACCTTTTACCTCTGAATTATATTATTTTCATAGCCAGCAAAAATGGAAACATTTTGTAGGTATTAAGTCCAGCCATAAAATACCACGTCCATAAACATATTTATCTGTCTTGATCTGTCAATTGCCCGAGCATCCCAAACCTTCCTATATACAAAAAAATCTTCGTCTCCCCAGATGAC
>VDFB02334052.1:0-20783 GCA_007258455.2 Sequoia sempervirens | reverse complement strand
CTACCCCATAAGTAGCATGTGCAACAACCTCATCGAGGCCATTCAGGTATTTTTTGGGGAAGGTTTCCTTAACCAACTTCAAGAGAAGTGGTTGGGGAATGCTAATGTCCAGCATAGACGTGACAAAGTGGGAGCATACGTCGGTATTCACTTGATACCTATCCTCATATTTTACACAATCTTTTCCTAAAACCCACTTTATGGCTACTAAGACCAGAGAATGCTTGTTCTTAGTCATTATTTTTAGTCTCTAATTGAAATCTCCCCTAGGAATGTCGTCTGTGACTTATACGAGATTAGGTGAATTGGGGTATCCATTGCTTTGACACTATCCTTAGGCTTCTGGCTAATGCCGAAATTATCTATCACCTAACCTATGAAAAGGCTTGCTTAAGACTCTTCTACTGGCCTATCTCTTCACAAATGCTAAGTATATTTTTCTCACTACTTACTGGCCTATTTATAGAAATTTGACAACACACATGCTAATCCATTTCGAAGAAATGTGATATTAAGCTAGTTGTAAACTTGAAAAGCGTGCCTGCGTTTGTCCACTTTTTCGGGCCAGTTGCATCTGTAATAGCACGACTCAAGGCGTGCTTGATTAATTAGAGGTAATTAATTGTTTTCAAAAGGTGGTGCTCGTTGGAGTAATATGTACGACCGTAGGCCATTGTGTCATCTCTGAAACGCGTCTCAAAGCCCAAGGCGATATTCATATCTTTTCAGGCCATGATCGCTTGCTTGGTGTAATCATTCCGACCGGATATTCATTGCCAGCACTTGCTAACACAGAGTTAGCAAGCAAATTACCGGCTCAAGTTCCAAGGAGATCAGAGCATATCACACAGTCGCCCAAAGGAAATAATGAACTCTGGCCGTCTCAAAATAGCAATGAGCTCATTTTGTACAATTTGCAAGATTAACAATACATGCCGAATTAAATGTAAAAGGCTTGCTTTCGCCTACCACCTTGAGGAAAGATTGCCAAATATTGTATGAAGAGACTTAATATTCTAAAAGGTCTTTTCAAAACACCAAAGGGCTAGAGTGCAGAGTTATCCTTCTTCGGCGTTGTCAGAATTGAGACGATTTACAAAACAAAGAGCTTGCAGGAATCTTTGAAGGAAGGAGGATGTCAGAAACTTCAACTCAGCAAATTCAAGAGGAAATCAACCAGGAGCTATTTACGGCTATACGTTCTTCAAAGGAGGTATATATCTATGAAGATGTGGTGTATGCTACACCTGGTATACCCAGCAGGCCAAGAAGGGCTCATACAGAGGAATTGGAGAGGCACAAGGTTTGTAGAAACAAAAAAAGGGTTGAAGAAGAATGGGATAATATCTATGACCCAAGTCTTGTGAAAAACCCTAAGTCCCTTAGGGAGGCATCCTGTGCAAGGTTATCAGCACCAAAGGCAGACCAATCTATGGTGAAGAGAGTCTGGTTCAGTGGTCTTCCTCAATACATGGTCCCACTTGTGCACTATTGCTCGGAGGTAGTTGATGCTACTGTTCAGCGTTACAATCCTGATACCCACTATATTGAAGGCCACAACTTAAGGGTATATATCACTGTAGAAGCCATCTGACACATGTTATGTATCCTAGACCCAAGTAAAAGAAAATAAATCATTGAGCCTTTTCGACCAAGCAAGGGAGAAAAAATATGGAGGAAGATGAAAAAGAGCTCAGAGTTCCTGTTGGAAGAAACTAATAGGAAAGGCCTCTCATCAGCTAAAGTTCCAAGTATTCCATTGTCATGTGGAGCATTTCAAAATGATCTTCAGGATGCCATATCCATGCTAGCATTTGTGTGTGGCCGCGACTCCGATGAGAAGATTGAGACCTTTCAACTGGGACCGACAATGCAATTTCGCAAGCAGCATCAACTCTTCTAGTATGATTTTGTTGGGTTTATAGTTGAAGAAATGATACAACAAATTGAGAATTATCAAGTGGAGAAGAAATTTAGGTTTCTTTCTTTCTTGGTCCACATGTTTCTGCATTAGAACCCAGATTTCTTCGCCCGGTACTTCCCGCTTTCAATTTTTTATGCACAAAATAAAAGAAGTCGGTCTCCATACAGACGCCTTTTATTTCCACATCTTACGATTATTATGCATTTGCGGACTATTTCATAGCCCTGGTCTTATATGATTTGATCGGAGAGGGGGACATCGTTTGACTCAATAAGGAGCAAACCGGATTTATGTAGAGTTTCACCACTGCATGCGACTGGTTCTTGGGCAGGGATTTTACGATCATGCGAATGCGGGGCTTTACAGGAAAACCTTTCATGCTTCTAGCCTGTGTCACAGATAGAGTGCTCGCGCTAGAAATTTTCTGATAGGTATGCATCATTGATTTCACTTTTTGTAGCAACGAGAAGGTCAAGAGGAAGGGTTTCTTCTCTTGTCCGAAGAATTTCAAGTCAGTAATTTTGATAAAGAAACAATCAGACAAATTGTTGGAGGAAAAGTTGGCCTCTCTAGGGTTGGTACTGATAACTAATGTATGGGAATACAACCCTTTCAATGACTTGCCAGAGCCCTATATGAAAGTTACTCATGTTCCCCGACCATACTGGGAGAAGCGGCGTAATCCGCAAGTGGACAGAGATGAAGATTTTGTTGAATTGGTGCACATCCCTACGCCAAACACTAGAGGCCCATGGCACAAGTTCTACTTTCCTATGGCAGTGGCCCAGGATAATTTCCCTATGGAATGTGGCATGTACAACAGGTTGAAGAAAGATTAAGAATGGAATGAGGAGAAAATAGTAACTTTATGGAAATATCACCAAAAAATTGCATAATTGGATGTTACTTATAACACACTAAGGGATGACCAGGAATTTGAAAGATGGTGGACGAAAGGCCATCCTAGCCCAAGCTCTAGTTTTAGTAAGAGTGAAGAACAAGAGGAGTCTGAGGAGTAAGAACAAAAAGCGGTGACATCGGTTCCCACTGCGCAAAAGGGGAATGTCTCTAGACAGTCCTCCTATGTGGCCACGAGTGTGCGTTTCAATATATCAAGAGGTTTGCATACACTGACTTGGGCTGCTAAACCAGCCAAGGTATCATTACAGAAAATAGAGGCGACCACTAGACTCAAGATACCCAACCTGCCAAGAGGTAGCACACGAGCACTATAATCGGAGAGAGTTCGTGGTGGCTCATAGGGGGAGAAGTACTCATACCCTGTCAAGAGCTCAAGGAAGAGGATGACTTGGTGATGATTCTGGAGCCACCACCAACCAGTCAATAGGTACAATTCACTCCTTCCCTTGCATCTCATTCCTTGGTATCTTCCCCTGCCTTACTAGCGATCCCTACCATTGGAGCTAGCCCTCTACCTTCCTTTATTAGCCCAATGCATTCAGTGGGATTCACCTAGTTTTCATGTGCCACCAGCTCATAATTATTCCTTCGTGCTTGCAAACACCCACGGCTGCCACTCTGACATTCCTCACCTTGCTTTCGAAAGGTTTTCCCTTTGGGAGTGATCCTCCTGTTTCCACTCTTAATATGGATCCTTTTCCATTACCACAGATCGTCGTCTCATTGACAACCCCTCCATTCTCCCAGGTGGTAATCCTCGCGACTGATTCTCCAGTTCAATCATTCCAAATAACTAGCCCTACTATCAATACCCAGACGAAACTTTGGAATGTGCCCCACTTCTCTCCACAAATGGTCACTCTTCAAAAGAAACAAATGCCTGCACCCATGAAGATTACCTACCCCTATGCCCTGCCTTTTGGTGCTCCTTTTGTAGGTGGACTAGTATCATCGCCAGTCGAATTCATAGCATAGATGGATTGTAAAAGGGATTCATGTGCGAATAGGATGAGGAAGCGAAAGGAAAAATATGACAGTGTTTCCACTGAGCCAAGAGTGCAGACTCTTTATGATGAGGACCAACAAGAATTGAAGTTTGCAACCATGTACCCGAGGGTAAGCAAACCTCAGGGAGAAATGCAGCTAGAAGACTGAGATATATGCAGTAGGGCTCGACATGAAGGTAGCCCAACCGAAGGATAAGTTTGAGATCATGAAAGGAATGCAATGGGTAGTCACTTTCAACTTCCTCAAAACCGGTCACCAGTTAAAGAAGAAGGATGAGCAACTCAAGGCTACAAGGGAAAAAGTTAGTTTTCTAGAAAGGAGGGAGAAGTCCTTAGAGGCAGATATTGTCCGCATGACAGAGAGGCCACTGGTAGTGGAAAATGAGAAAAGTAGACTCCAGGGAAAAATTGTGAAAACTCATGTTGCCGACCTTGATATAATCAAGGAATTGCAAACTAAGAATCATTAGGCAAAGCAGAATCTGTGATTAAAGGATGAGGAACTAAAGCATCTCCACCTTGAGCATGGTGAGACAATGGAAAAGATAGAGGAAGAGTTGGGAGGCCGACAGGCTCAATATGAGAAAAATTTATAGCAAAAGAAGAATGAATTTAAAATCTTAATGGAAAAGATAGAGGAAGAGCTCCGAGAGACAAAGGATTCTCTAGAGGAACACTTAGCAAATCACTCATGAGCTGAGCAGACTTGGAATAAGGAAATGAGCAACTTTGCAAAGCAATTTTTTTTTCGAGAAAAAGAAAAAGGAAGAATTAGTTGAGGATATCATTTCAAGAGATGCAAAGATTACCATGCTTAAAACCTCTCTACTACCTTCCCCTGCACAGCCTGATATCATTCTACTGATTAGGAAACAATACATTTCTCTCTGGGAGAAAATTAAAACCTTTTGCCTAACACTATAGCCTACCCTTCGATTCATGGACAGGGCCTCAAAGCTCAGCTAGGAGGCCCACAAGATGATGGAGCTATTCCCACGGTTCATTATGGAGAGAGTTCCTGAAGCAAAAGAGTTGCTCACCAGGCTATACTCAGTCTCTGACGAGAACCTAATAGAGGCGGGTATTGAAGATCGGGACGTTGCTACTTAGAATGCAAACAAACTCATCCATTGCCACTCTACTTTCCAGCGCACCAAGGCAGCCGTGACTATTCTAAGTAAGACACTAGATAACATACGAGGAATTTTCTTTGAGTTAGGCAGGATGGGACTGCTGTCCTCCTTCCTCGAAGATGGCTCTATTGCCACAAATGCATAGATTGTGGAAATAATAGACAAGAAGGAAAATGACTAGGAGGCATTCAAGGAGTTCGGTGATCCTCCCACGACAGTCGACATTGAGGACGTAATTCATCCGCTCTCATAGCTACTATTTCATATACAAACGGGGGTTGGTTTACCCAATATGCTACCTCATAAAGAAACTATTGATCTTAGTGGAGCGCAGGAGAATTTGTGCAACATAGTAAATCTGTTCGAAGAGGAATGGTCGCCTTTGCAAGTGGCCCTATCTAGTCTTTGACTCCATTCACCCAATGGATAAGGCTCTGGTCTACAGAACCAGAGAAATTTTGGGTTCACCATTCCTTAGGTGAAACACCCCTGTTAGTTGCCAAAAACTATTAAATAAATATTTGAGTAGCTCCCTTCGGGTTTCTTTTTGTATTAGTTTGTGCCAGCCTGTGCACCGTCGAATTGCTCGACCTTTTTTTCAAAGTTTTGATCTACTGCTTTGCGTAGCTACTCTTCGCAGCTTCGAGTATTGGATTGCCTTTCGGATCCTTGAAAGCTGCGCTGAGCTTCCATGTGTCATGGTCACGGGATATTTTATTCCTATTTCCTTAAAGTCTCGATGGGTTGCGAAAGGTTTTCACAAGGCTGTCATCCATAAAAAGTGTCAGCAGGCCCCACACCTTGTTATGTGGTAACCGTTCGGGAAAATTTTCAACACAGGATGAAATAGCAACCGCGAGAAGCGAAATACTACCATGCATCTTTTATGCCTGGTTGATGGGGCATTCCCTTCGTTGTGCTAAGATACTCTTCCCTTTTCGACACGTGTTTCACTTTCGCACCCCCATTTGCAACAAAGATGGGAAGTCTCTTGCGAGCAGCGATTTGGTGCCACGTGCTGAACCCGTTTGATCTATTTGAGGGCCTATTGTTTGCGAACCAAATAAGGCTATTGGCTGTTGCGCATCATCATCATCCACTTGGAGAGGTTTACACTTGTCTAGCTGGGACCACCCCCATCATTACGGAGGATGCACTTGAGCCTGGGATGTCTAGATGTTGTGTTCCAGCTTGATGTTGTTGCAACGGCCTGGGGAATATTCTGATTTAGGCATCATTGCATGAAGATGGCGGTATCTTTTCTGTTATTGCTCTCTAGGGCGGTGGGAGTTTTTTCCTACTATATATACTTTCTCTGTTGAAGGGAAAGGGTCCGAAAAAAAGGAAAAAAACATGTTGGTTTTAGAAAGACATTAGGCCTTTATTACTGTTTAAATTGCTAAACTTTCAGACTGTGCCGATTGTTCAGCCTTTCTGCTTTTTATGTTTTGATTAAACTGTGAACTATGCTTTATACTATCTTGACATTTCATTTGATGAACTTCTATTTATGTTGAATACAAGTTTTCTTATCTAAATCATGTTTAATGACTCTTCTTAGTAGTGAGATTGTATGCAACATTATTTTGTGTCAATAAACGAATTGTCTGTGCTATAATCTTAAATCCCTAAAGTTTTGGAACACAACAACACTATTCAGGCCCTTAAATCTATGATTTATCGTGCCCATTAGAAAATTTTTGCGCATTGCCTTAGGTTAGACTTTACTTTATTATATCTACTCCCTTTTCCCTTTCAAAAACCTGTTATAGAAGAAGTCAGCTTCTCTAAAAATCTGGAGGTTACTCAGTTTAGCGCAAAAGGTCCCCCTTAAACTGAGTTTCCCATAAGACTTTGTTACCTCATCAATTTTTTGCGTCAACAGATACCATTTCCGCAAAAACTAGAAAAAAAGTGGCAATAGTTTCTACGAAAATTTGAAAATGAAGAGCCAAGAAGGTCACTTGTGGAGGTAAAATCCTCTAAAAAAAAAGGGTAGTTTGTAGAAGAACCCTCGTCAGAGGCATTAGATGCTCCTGAATCCCAACATACTTCCACGGCTCTCAACGATGATGCGCCGAAAACTTTTCCAGATGAATTACAAACCCTAGGACAGGAAGGGGAGGTGGGAATTGTGCATTCTGGAGGAGAAGAGGATCCTCCTCGAAAGAAGAATAAATGAAGTAAAGTTACTTTTCAGAAAACTCCTCCCTTGTGGAGGAGTAAAAGGTTATCTTCAGGGTCCAATGAAATTGAATTCCAGGATGTAGGCAACACTTCAAAAAGAAAGAAGACAAGGACTCCAATAAAGGTGGTAGAAATTGATAGTCCACTTGATAATGAGGAAATAGATGAGGCATAAAAGCAAGGGGATCAACTTCCTAGGGAAAAGGATGAAGAAACCTTATCACCTGAAGAAAAAGAAGGGGAGAAAACATGATTTCCACATTTATAGTAGAATGAAGATGAACCTATGGGAGGATTATCTCCTTTCCTTGACATATTGGGAAGTATACCTAAATTTGTGGAAAAAGTGCCTCATGCAACTCCTCATGCATCCTTCTCTGTGGATACTGATGAAGAAGAAGACATACCTCATATTGATGGAGAAATTCCTCGCTCCTCCTTATCTGTAGAAACTAAAGAAGGGAATATGTCTCAAACTGTGAATACTGAAGAAATGGAAGAAGTGCCTCACTCATCTTTTCCTAAGAATACTGAGGCAGAAAATGCACCCCATGTTGATGAAAAAGGGAAGGAAGTGCCTCACTCATCCCTTCCTGAGGACACTAAGGAGGAAAATGTGCCTCATCTTGATGAGGAAATCCCTCATGCATCTTTCTCTGTGGACATAGGGGATATAGAATCTAGTCAAAAAAATGAGGAATTGGAAAAGTTAAAGGCAAAATTTGTGGGGTTGACAGCTAGGTTGCAGGATGATGAAACACAGATTAACCAACAAAAAAAAAAATTAAGGTGCAAACTACCATTGTACATAAAAGAGATAAGGAAATTGCAAAATTAACAGCACAAATGAAGGAAAAATACAAGCTTATTGAACAGTTGCAATACCAACTTCAACAATGGAATTAGCAGGATAAGCAACATTGGTTGCTCTGTATGAAAAAGATAAGCGTATTCAAGATTTGAAAAATAATTTTATTCAATTATTCAGTGCTTTTGAAGAAGAAAAGAATAGACAGGGAATTGAATTAAATGCAAGCCTCTATGAGTAAAATTGTGGAGCTAGAAAAAAATCTGCAGGAAAGTGACATAAACTGAACCTATTGTTATAGACTGGTTCCAGGTATGCATTCCCCCAATATTAATGAAATGGATAGAGCATTGATATCTCTTTAAGGATGTGGAATTTGAGAATAATAGTTTAAAAAGGGAATTGGTAATGTTAAAAGAATCTTTTCATCAGGCATATAGGGGTAAACAGGATGCCTGTGAAATTGGTGAATTAATATTAGCCTGTAGAAGACCATCTAGGCTATACTCCATGTTTCTTAATGAGCAAATTTTAAGATGAAAATTGTAAAGAATTCACCAAAACCAGCCACATGATCTTGGTGACAAAGAATTTGTAATAATATTTTTTGAGTCACTCCTTGAACAACAGAATTTGTTGTGTGAGTTCTTTGTTCATAATTTGCTCCTAGAGAAATATACATATTTCTTTATTAACTTCTTTGTGGGAGAAGTAGAGTTGAGGTCATTCTTGTCTACAATGAAAAATCAACTTCACTGGCAAGATAGATCAAGAGAATATACATAGGCGGAAAAGACTGTAGGGTTGAAAATGAGGTACCCTCATAGGAAGCCTTTCTCTTTCAAGAAACAATTTTGGGTGTCTAACTTAAAAAGGAAGTACAAGTCAAATACAATAACAATCTTCAGTTGTTTCATGATCACTTTCAGTAACAAGGGTCACACTTAATAGGACTAGCATGGCATGCATGTGAAGAGAGGTATACCCCTCTTCCTATGCATCTCAAGAAAAGGGAAATAATTTCACCCCTTAACATTAGATGGTCCTACAGAAGAGCAGTAGCCTTGGCCAAAATTCTTGAAGAATTAAAGATTAATTGGATTGGTATGAGGTACAAACCCCCTTGCTTCTTTCACCACCTCCTTCAGTATATACCAATCTAGATCAAAGTGAGGACAATTTTTCCAGGTGGAGACAAAGAGTGAATTTTCATTAGGAATTCTTGAGGAACCCAGAGATATTGGATACAGAGGCAAATGATGTGTATGATATCCATGCCAAGTATTAGGAGATGAATAAAAGGAATGAAGAACATGGAGCATACCAAAGAGTAGGCAGACCTACTTGGACATAGGAAGGGGAGGAAATGTTGAGGTAAAAATAACCTCATCAACATATTAGCCTCAATATGCAAATCTAAACCTTTCAGCCCAAATTACCTTGCCAATTGATTACCTTTAGGAAAAATACTTGCTCTCTTTTTATGAATAAGCGTACAAACTTTATTTCTTGAAGTTAGGCGGATTAAGCTTATTTATGTTAATTTAATGGTTTAGTCTTTGCACATTTCACAAGTCAACTCCACTTCCAATCACCATTCCAGTCAAAAGGGAAATGAATGTGGATCTTAACACTTTTGAAAACTAGTGAGCGAGCACCGAAATTTTAGGAGCACACATTTTGGGCTGATTCTTCATAGTTTGTATTTTTTCAGTTTCAAAAACTTTATGTCTCATGTGAGCCTCTTTAATATTGTATGCCATGGGATTTCAAGTCCATCTGTTACTGGAAATCTGTTAAGAGACTCTTGTTGTGCATGATTTGCACACAGACCCCGTCGTAGGCAGGGACCCCCTCTTTTTGCTCCCGATGGGCTGCTTTGCTCTTCTCTTTTTTTGTGTGCCTCATTTTCCAAGCCCAAATTGGTCATGTGCCTTCAAAAAATCAAATCCCCTGGGAAAATTCACCTACTTGGGGTATTCAAATCTAGGGAGAAATAAAGTCCCCCATCCCTTTTTTGCCTTTTGTCTTGTTCCTGTTCACTTGGTCCCTGATCACTCAGTTCACTTTCTACATTTTTAACTCTAGGGACAAGTTTCTGGTGGATTTGGGATGTTTTTGTGGTGCCTAAGTGAACTGCCAAGGTTTCTTCAAGGTTTCGTTAAGTTTCGATGGTTTTGGAACTTTCCTTCCGGAACTCTGTCCCTCTTTGGCTATTTTGGAACATCTACAAGCCCTTGGCGACCCAACCCCTTCGTGGCCGTTTCTGGGACTCCGTCCCTTTGTGGTCATTTTGAACATCCATCGACCCTCAACAACTTGGCCTCTGGGACCCGGCCCCTTTGTGGCCATTTTTGGGATTTCATCCCTTCGTGGTCGTTTTGAACATTCATCAGCCTGCGACGACTTGGCCTCTAGAACTCGGCCCCTCCATGGTTGTTTTTGGGACTCCATCCTTCTATGGTCGTTTTGAACATTCGTCGGCCCTTGATGACCCGTCCTTCAAAACCCGACCCCTCTATGGCCATTTCCAGGACTTTGTCCCTTCATGGTCATTTTGAACATTCGTCGACCCCCCGTGACCCAGCCTCTGGAACCCGGCCCCTCCATGGCCATTTTGAACATTCGTAAGCCCTCAGTGACCCAGCCTCCAAGACCCAACCCCTCCGTGGCCATTTTTGGGACTCCGTCCCTCCATGGCCATTTTGAACATCTGTCAGCCCCTGACAACCCGGCCTTAGGAACCTAGCCCCTCTGTGGTCGTTTCCTATACTCCATTCATTTCCGGGACTTCGTCCCTCTATGGCCGTTTTGAACATTTGTGGACCCCCGGCAACCCGGACTTCAGAACTCGGCCCCTCTGTGATAGTTTCCGGGACTTCATCCCTCCGTGGTCGTTTATGGGACTCCACCCCTCCGTCATCGTTTGGGACTTTCCATCTGGGCCACCGTGTGCTCATTTCCTTTTCAAAAGGGCAATGACCCTCCAGCTTTCCCCTTCCAAGCTTCTGATTTTTTCAAATGAGTCCAATCTTAAGGAAGTTTTTCTGGGCACTCTTCCTTTCCCTTTTCCCATGCACTATAATTGAAAAATCTTGGTTTTGCTATGTTTTGTGAAGTTCAGGATCTTCCCTTCTGGTTTGTTGTCCCTCGTTTGCTTCCCATCCCCTTGGGCTTGCATTAATGTTTATGGTCCAAATGAGCTCCAAATATGAATATTATGATCTTTTGATGATGCATAGATGGATCTAACAAGGATTTTGCAAGATTTGACTATTGGTTTCCTTGATTTGTGTATGAAAGCACTTATGACATTTCATGTATGCATGATTCAAGAAGCCTACCGTAGGTCCGTAGAGGAGACCCGTTGAGAAAGCTGAACAAGGAATGCGCTTAGCTCCTATCACCATTCATTTCATGTTCGCCTCTCCCCCTAGCACCCACCAACAAGATCAGCGTTAGAAGAAGGCTCATGCCAAGGATTTCAATGACAAAAATGCAAGGGGGGTTTCCTTGAAGAAGGCATGAGGGAGTTGTCTTACTTTTCACCAGATAATGATAAGTTGTCCGCTAGAATCAGGGGCAACCAATCCATTGATCCCAATCGTTAATGGGCCTGTTTGATCCAATGAAGAACACTGCAAACACATCAAGTAAAAGGTAGATTTCAAGCAGTTTCAGCTATAGTAAAAGGGGCAATCAGCTAAATAACAAAACTGCTACAGCACCTAGGCACTAAATGACAAAACAGGGAAAAGACAAATATGTATTTTAAAATTGTTGGATATAGGGGGTAGGTGAAACCCTAATGTAAATCAAATCTAGGCCACTCATTGTGAATTAATTCTAGCCATTCAATTGTGATGCAGAGCAGGATGGAGGAACAATCAACCAAGCTTTGAAAACCAAACACCAACACAAAATCAAATAACTAGCACAACTTCCATAGGGTCAACTCTATGGCTTTCCAATTCACAACTAAGCAACTGAAAGACCAATTCCTCAAAGAAAACTGTAAGAGCACCCATTGATCATCCATATAGCATCCATATTCCATCAAAAAGACATTTCCAAGCTTACAAGTAAGATTCATTTGTCAAAACATAGAAAAACATTAAGTCACCATATCCAAGGGCTAGTAGAATTAGCCCACTTTTACAAAGAAGGTACACTTTAAACTCCACCAAACCTTATGAAACCTTGGGGCAGCAATTAAAATGCCCAAAAACTATTAAATCCACAACTTTCATATTGAGAATCACCTTGCAACAAGACACCCACAAAAACCCTCATTTTCAGCACGTTTCTTAGGGGTTTATTGAAAAGGTATACTCCAGGCTTCTAAAAATCTTACCAACTGTTCAAACACCTTCCTATACACTTAAAAATTCTCCAGAAACTCACCCACATCCTCTACCAATGCTGCACCATCATATTCCTTCTTTGAACCATCATCTTGCAATGGAAATTCACACTTTTCCACCTAGGGCATCACACCTTGACACTCAAACGAACACACCTGCATAAATTAAAACCCTACACACCTAAGAATACATATTTTGGTCCATTCCACCGAGATACATCAACTACAGAAGGTGGAATGGACCTTTTTCACATTTTAGGTGCCCTCAAAAACCTTATACAAAAGATACACAGGCAGTTTTAGTAAAACGTTTGTAAAATGTGCAAAACTCAATATTTTTCACTCAAACCAGAAGCATTGGAAAGCTAATTCATTTATCTATTCACCCATATAAGAAATTTTCAAAAGGAATTCCGTACAATTCCGTACCAGGCCTGAAAACAGTGAAAAATATGCAAAATCTGGAAAACACAATTGTTCTTTTATTGAAATTTCTCTCCAGATGCCTCCAACCTTCATTACAAACGTGGATAAATGTTTTTAAAGACATATTGAACCTTCCCAACCTGAGAATAACTGACTTTTGAACTTCATTTTCACTAAATAACCTTTAAACTCTCTAATTTGCACTTTTCAGCATTTTTGCCTTGACAACTTTTACACATTTTGTATTTTTTATATTTTTTTGACTCAAATGACCCCAAACCAACTTGAATACATTTAAATAGTTTAAATCAACCTTATTAAACATAAAATGACACAAAACCACCTAAAACCTAACATTTGACTTTCTTTGTAAAATTCAAGCTTGGTGCTCCTGCACCATACACCCAGCCATGAAATCTTTCCAAGTCCCTTGGAAGTCTTCAACTCTTTGACCTGCAATAATATTTTGATCTCCAAATATTTGATGCTCCTCCTTGTTCTTGCAATTGCTCCATTGATCTTCATCTTCACCTTTGGCTTGGATTTGTCCATGCAAAGTAGTCCTCCTCTTGCCTTTTCATTTTGGATCTGCACCTCCATGTTCTGATTTGTACTTACCAGCATCATCCATCTGCTCTTACCTTGTTCTTCAGCTTCATTCTTTGCAAAATAATCCATGCTCTGTCTATTCTCTTTCATCTTAACCCATGGCTTGATTCTCAGCAACATAATCATCAAAATAAGGAAGTATAAAATGACTCCCTTCATTTCTTGTCTCTTAACTCTTCTTCTCTCAATCATTCTCAAGTTCACTATGCTTAGAACCATTCCCATAGCAGCATACAACTTCTCCATTATCAATTCCATCAACCAAGGACAATCCAATGTCCTAACCACATCACTTGATCTCTTCTCCATCTCATTTGGAGACTTCACCATCCTTTCTTTCTTAGCCTTCACTTGGCCTATCATTGACAACTTCACATCTTGGGTCCCCTCCATCATTGAGACCTTTTCCAAACTCATTACCTTTAACTCTTCACCTCTTGGGGTGACTGCAATCTTCATCCTTTTATCAACCTTCACAATTCCTTTCACTAACCTTTTCCATTTTCCTTGGCTCACTGTACTTTTTATCTTCTTGTCTTGCTTCTCACCTTGCACTTCATTTTCTTGACTGTCCACACTTTGCTTTTGATACTCTATCCTATCAAGTTTAGGAACACAACCTGACTGTCTACCATCCTTTTTAATTTCCATACTCTCACATTGCTGCTCTTCTACAAACTCACTCACTGCCCCTTCTTTTACTTTATCTTCTTCTTCTTCCAATAAGTCTTCATGAGCATCCTCAAAGACATCTTCCTCTTCCTTCATCTTCTCTACACCTTTAAGTTCCTTGACATTTAGGCTTTGCATCAGTACCATTATCTTATTGACCTTTGTATCCTTTGTCACACAGTCCACTGTATTCACAATCTCTGTCTTCTTATCACTTACATCTGCTGTTAAGGGACACTCCACTGCCCCAATCATGATCTTGTTATAATTTTCAAGCCTTTCATGGCTTTCTCCAACCTTCCCACCTGTCTTGTCTGCATCTCTTCTTTCTCCTTTAACATTCTCAGCCTTCAAAACTTCCCTGTCATCAGATCTTCTGCCCTGCTGCAACTCATCTTCTTTGTTATCAGACTTTTGTGGCTGCTCAGTACCCTGTCCATTCAGTAGACATTGCTTCTCAGCTTTATAGACCTCACTAGGCCTTACTTGGCTCTCCATTGATAATTCTCCTACATTCTTATTCTCTTCTCTTTGAGAGATCTCTGCCCCAAGTGCCTTCTTCTCACAATACTCTGTCTCAGCTTCTTGTACCACTGTATTTTTCATAGGTGTTTGCCCTAGAACACCATTAACCTGCAATGAACAAACTTCGTTATGTCCTTTGTCTTCAACACAACTTTCAAGCTTATCTTGCTCTTTTAAGGTCATTTCACCCTTGACCTTTTCTTTCCCATCACCCTTCACACACTTTAACTTTGAATCTCCCTCTGCTCTTATTGTCTCAGTAATATTTTTACATGTGGTGGCTGCAACTTTGTCTTTGTCTTCTTCACACTCTCTATCCTTATCTTGTGCCCTCAAGGTCTTTTCATGTTTGACCTTCACTTCCCTTGTCTCTCTTATGTCTTCAATCTGCACTGTCCTTCCCAATGCTTCTTCATGGTGTTTTCCTTTCTCCATTGCAACTATGCTATGCCCTATTGTCTCTTCCAGGTTCCCTTGTTCCTTTTTCTCCAGCATCTCTCTTTTTCCACACATCCCTATCCTTCTTTGTGTCCCTTCTTCCTGCAAACAACTCAAAATGTACCTTTGCCCATCCTTTTCAATTTCATGCACATTAAGCCTCCCATCATGCATAGCAAATCTATCATATTGCCAAACCCTTCCTAGTATCATATGAAAATCCCTTATAGGCATAATATCACATAATAGAACATCTTTATAAGGACCAATTTCAAAATCTACCAATGCTTGCTCTCTAACCACAAAATGCTGACTATCATTTACCCAATATGCCTTGTAAGGTGATTCATGTTTTAGCCTTGTCAAATGCAATTTTTCAACCATTTCTTCTGAAACAACATTACTCAAGGAACCTGAATCAATCATTACTTTACAGATCTTACCTCTGCATTTGCATCTGGTCTGGAAGGTAGCATGTCTCATTTGTCCTTCTTTCTCATCCAACCTTTTGAAGTGCATAGTGCCTTGTATCTTCCAATGCTTCTCCTGCAATCTTCAAGTGATCTACTTCCTTGCTCTGATACCACTATGATGCAGAGCAGGGTGGAGGTACATTCAACCAAGTTTTGAAAACCAAACACCAATTCAAAATCAAATAATTAGCACAACTTCCATAGGGTCAGCTCTATGGCTTTCCAATTCACAACTAAGCAACTGAAAGACCAATTCCTCAAAGAAAACTGTAAGAACACCCACTGATCATCCATATAGCATCCATATTCCATCAAAAAGACATTTCCAAGCTTACAAGTAAGATTCATTTGTCAAAACATAGAAAAACATTAAGTCACCGTATCCAAGGGCTAGTAGAATTAGCCCACTTTTACAAAGAAGGTACACTTTAAACTCCACCAAACCTTATGAAACCTTGGGGCAGCAATTAAAATGCCCAAAAACTATTAAATCCACAACTTTCATATTGAGAATCACCTTGCAACAAGACACCCACAAAAACCCTCATTTTCAGCACGTTTCTTAGGGGTTTATTGAAAAGGTATACTCCAGGCTTCTAAAAATCTTACCAACTATTCAAACACCTTCCTATACACTTAAAAATTCTCCAGAAACTCACCCACATCCTCTACCAATGCTGCACCATCATATTCCTTCTTTGAACCATCATCTTGCAATGGAAATTCACACTTTTCCACCTAGGGCATCACACCTTGACACTCAAAGAACACACCTGCATAAATTAAAACCCTACACACCTAAGAATACATATTTTGGTCCATTCCACCGAGATACATCAACTACAGAAGGTGGAATGGACCTTTTTCACATTTTAGGTGCCCTCAAAAACCTTATACAAAAGATACACAGGCAGTTTTAGTAAAACGTTTGTAAAATGTGCAAAACTCAATATTTTTCGCTCAAACCAGAAGCATTGGAAAGCTAATTCATTTATCTATTCACCCATATAAGAAATTTTCAAAAGTAATTCCGTACAATTCCGTACCAGGCCTGAAAATAGTGAAAAATATGCAAAATCTGGAAAACACAATTGTTCTTTTATTGAAATTTCTCTCCAGATGCCTCCAACCTTCATTACCAACGTGGATAAATGTTTTTAAAGACATATTGAACCTTCCCAACCGAGAATAACTGAATTTTGAACTTCATTTTCACTAAATAACCTTTAAACTCTCTAATTTGCACTTTTCAACATTTTTGCCTTGACAACTTTTACACATTTTGTATTTTTTATATTTTTTTGACTCAAATGACCCCAAACCAACTTGAATACATTTAAATAGTTTAAATCAACCTTATTAAACATAAAATGACACAAAACCACCTAAAACCTAACATTTGACTTTCTTTGTAAAATTCAAGCTTGGTGCTCCTGCACCAAATTGGGATTTGAAAAACTATAAATAGGGGCTTGCCCCTCATTTGAAAAGGTTGGAGAGCTGTTGTAAAAAGAATTTGCAGCAGTAGAAGACAACATTGCATGATTTTATGGATGTTTTGTTTTAGTTTTCTCATCTTGAATGCATGGTTCTACCTTCCATAGTGGTTTTAGTATTAGTTTCTTGAATGGATGTCATGATGGTGTTGATGTTATAGTATTTGATGAGCTTCTAGCCGATAATTTTAGCACTGATGGCAAGCTATGTATATATGCCATTACCGCAACCTAGTTCCAATTGCATGTCTAAGTGATGTGTATGTGTAATTTGAAAATCGTGACCTTATAAGATTGCACTTGTTTTTAGAAGTTGTAAGTTCTCTCTTGGTCAAGAAAACTCAGCCTTTAGGAAGTCCGCCTACTATAGCTCCACCATTGTTACTGCTTCATTTATAGCTTAGGATTAGAATAGCTTCTTTAACCCTTCTCCTTTTGCTTTTTTTTTAATCCTTGGTTAGAGTAGGATCCAAACCATCACCATGAAGCTAAATGAAATGAACTTGATGAGTTTCAATTTGTTTTGAGTGGACAACCACTATTCATTCACTTCCAACACTTTAAAACTGTATTTGCAAACCCAACTTCCCACACTTTGTAACTCATCCGTAAGTCCACCTTGTGATTCTAGCAAATCACATAAATCAACTAAGATATTCCAAGCACTGTCAAGACCTGACATTAGTGACCTTGGGATAGTGTTCTACAATCTAATTGTGGAAGATTGTCTTTCAAGAGAGGTGATGCACCTATGCATTACCTATGTTGAGAAGTGCATAAAAAACACATCAACAAAATTGGTGCTAGAAGGAGGGCATGACATGTTGAGGCTACAAAGCTAAAAGTTGGCACTTCAAAAAGAGCACTTTCAAAAAAGAAATCTAAGATAAGGAGATCTTTGTTAATGCTAAAAAATAAAAAAATTCTAAAAGCGAGTAGAAGTTGAGTCAAAATGGAGTAGCATGCACAAATTGACATCACTCAGCTACATGCAAATTTGTACAAGAGACTGAAGAAGCCATTGCAACAATTCACATTGGCAGATAGATGTCGGATCCATTGCACTTGCAGGCATAACGAATTGGTGTGTCTCACTTTTTTTAGTAGGATTGAAAGAGTATTGCAAGGAGAAATTTCCTTTTGGAAAATATACCAACCTTTAGCTCCTACAGACCCAGAGGAAGAGTTGACAACCATGGTAGCCAAAGCGTTCAAGGAGGTTATCCAGGAACATTTGAGCAGCAAGGATGGACCAATATTGGAGGATGTACTAATGGCAAGTTGGTGTAGATTTCACAATGCACCACATTCAGAATTTACATGTCCATCATGTGACAACGTCATCACTCAAGTCAAGGGTTGTTCAGACAAGTTGGAGCAGTCAACTGTCAAGGAGGAAAAGTCATCCCATGAGGCCAAAGAGCTGTCAACATCTGGAGGAGAGAACATCGAAGAGGAACCAAGGGATTCAACACAAACTAGTGTGGGGACAACAAACACTGAAGCTGAAAATGAAAAGGAAGAAGTTGATTTCAGTAGGACAGCAGAACGTTGTGATGAAAATTTAGTTGGAAGGGAGTTGGAAAGTCTTTCTTCTATCAAGAAAGAATAGTCCTCCACTCTAGAAGAAGAGCAATTGGTAGGTGACGATGAATCAATTAAGTTTGTAGCCGTGGATGTTAGGACAACCAACTCGAATGCTGAAAATCAGAAAGAGGAAAGGGATGACAAACTTGTAAAAACAAAAAATGATGACGAAGACATAAGTGAAATCAAATTGGAAGACTTCTCCTTCATCAATGACAGTGATCGAGAATCTAAAAATGAAAGTTTGGAGTTGTGGGAACAACCACTCGGCACGGTTGTCTACCATCAAACTTCTTTTTCAAGTGATGATGAGGACCCAATTTAGTGGAAAGATATGACCAACTCGTCTCCAGATTAGCAAAGGATTTGTCAGAACTAAGATGTCAAGTGGAATTGGAGGTGTTGTTGCTACCAAATTGGTGCAGATTTTATAATTCATCACACTCTGAATTTGTATGCAAGATATGCAAAGAGGATATTGAACAAGTTAGAGGACAAGTGGAGCAGTCAAGTACCCTACCTCCTCTACTTGCTACCCATATTGAAGAAGACCAAGTGCTTGAACCGAGTGATGACTCAGCTGAAGGAAAGCCTCAAGAGGATGTTGGGACAACAATATAGTCTTAGACTTCTGAGTGATGAATTAGATCAAACAGGAATGTTGTCCACTACTCATCCAGAATTTCCTCTTGAAGAGCATTTGCACACCATGAACGATAGGCTTTATGTCAAGCCCTTGGAGGGAAATTGTGCAAAAAACTTTGGTCCCCTTGATGAGGTGCCATCAATTGATGACTTCTTTCCATTGGGAGTTGTACTGCAGAGGTATGCTCATGCCAAGGAAGAGCACATCCCAGAAGACAGTAGTGATGAATACATACTCCTTGAGCCCCTAAATAGTGATGCACTAGAGTTTCCAAATTGGGAGAGGAGCTCCTTCTCCATCTATAGTGATAGTGAGCAAGAGGAAATGAGTGAACGTCATGATGAGATGCATGAACAACAAAGGGAAGAAGACAAAGGTGGGGGTGTTTTGATGGCTTCCAATAAGTATGACAGAATTGACCAACTACAAGATGCAACTAGAAGTACTTATGCCATGACCATTGTTGATCCTCCTTCATACTTAGGGAGCTTTAATAGGATAGATGTGTGCATGGCATTATCCCATGACATTGAACATCATAAAAAGGAGGTTGATACTTGGGGAAGGAGACGAGACAACATGTTTCCCTTGAGGACAACAACCTAGTGGATCCCAAGTTTGCAGACGATCAATGTGAAGAAGTATTTCTTTTTGAAGAACTGCCAACTGAGGTTGTAGGTCCCATTGGTAGATTGGAAGAGCTGTTTACTGCCCTGTCCTCCCAACCTTATGCAATCCCAAGGCCAAAAATGTTGCACCCTCCACCGCACCCACTCGAGGCTACCAATGTAGCGATAGACGACATAGTGGTCGTTCTCGACTGCCAAACCATGCCACATTTGTGTAACGACATCCAAGTTCTATCCTTCCTTGCTCCAGTTAATTTTCATAGCTACATTTATCATTTTGATTATGAGAGTACAGGAAGGAAAACTTTCTTGTGGATTAACCATGGGTTCAGCAAGCCTCCTCAATTACTGATTTTTCATGATGATGTGATTGAACTTGAGTGTTGCAACGTTGAATTTTTTTTAGAATATAAAGATAAATTTGCATGGTTAAGAACGATAACGATTTCCCATTTGCTTGTGCATACATTACAAAATCCAGCGAACGCTAATTTCAGCTCGCCCTACCTGAACATAGTACTTTGTAAATATCTTTGTACATAGCTCGTTTTGAGTAGTATAGGTTTCTTGTAAATACTCTGCTTTCTTGCTTTCCTTAGGTTAGTTGGTTTGATGTAGGTTGCTTTCTTTGTGGGTTGTTTGATTTTTGTTTGCTTTCGCAAATGTTCTTGTTTTGCTCGGGGTCCCTCTGATTTTAGCTGGGAACATCTGTGCGCACAACAACCATACTTATCGCCTGGGGTTGTTCTACGTATTTCTTTGTCAAACTCTAATCAAGATTTCAGAGTGGATGGTGAGGATCTTCTGTTAGTGTCAAGTGATCTAAGTGTTTAATTCAAAGAGGATAAGTTATTGGTTTAGTCTAACTTTGATGTATTCTGAAATCTTACAGCTCTTACACATTTTAAGAATTTGGCGGTCACTGTAGGGACTTTTGTG
>VDFB02334051.1:90333-170753 GCA_007258455.2 Sequoia sempervirens | reverse complement strand
AAGGCATATAAGAAAGAAGCACAGGCTGTTATACATGTACAGAGAGAGATATATAATCTGGGAAAGAAACAATGAACCAGCCAGAAAAGTATTTGGGATACGTCATTGTTTATACTCATACCATCAATCTATTCATCGGGCTGGAAAAGGTAGGCAATCTGTAGATGAATCAGGCAGTAAGAGGTAAGTATCTTTCCATAAGATTAAATAAGAAATAATGAATCTTTATAAATTTAGGAAATAAAATCTGTTGAATATATTATGAACTCAGTGTTGATGATTGGCAATTAATTTAGGAATTTAATAAACTGCAGATCATTGATAAATATATTTAAATATACTATGGCTGATGTTATATAAATATGTTTAAATATATTATGTGGACAGTCATATTTAAATATATTTATGATTGAAAAATATTATATATATATAGTATGGTTGTTGTATCTATTGTAATTCGTATATTTGGTAAATAAATTGTTGAATGCCATTTATACTAATTACTAAGTTACAGATAAATATATTTAAGTATATTATGATTTGAATATATTAGGATGGATAAGTATATTAAGAGTTGAAATGATATAGTAACAATTGATAAGTATATATTTAAATATATACATATATATTAAGATTCGTAGATACATCATAGATGGTGGACACATACAATATATACATAGTAAATATATATATAATATATTATTCACGATTATCCAATAATGATGCTTGCAGCAATTATTGAGCTTTATAAGTAATAATGACTCTATTTGTTCGCTATGATGATAAATGGTATAATAGAATTCCATCTATGGAATCTTGAAAGAAGTAAAATCTGCCCTAACGTACTTATGAAACATATTATAGAAGAATCACTCATAGTGAAGGAAAATGAATAATCCTTTGACAAGAATGAAATATATATATCATCTTTGATCTTATTAGATGTTATCACTAAAACTTATTGATCTTTAATGTTTCTAATATATCTTCGAGAACACTTTGAATGCAAGATTTGGGTTTAAGTGTTTCCATCAAAAAGGGGACCTTGATACAAATGAGATGAGTGAATATAGAGAGCGAAAGCGAAATTGAATGAAAGGGTAAATGGAAGCGAATGGAGCCGAAAAGAGAGATCAGATAGTGTTTTGCCTATGAATAATGATTACGAATGAAGTGGAAAAATGCATTTTTCAGCTAAACACATTTTTTTAAAATATCCAATCTCAATCTCCATAGAACGGCGACCTAGGAACAAAATTTTTAAAGAAACAAAAATACTAAAATAAAAAGAAACAAAAAAAAAAATACCTACAACAAGAGTTTACATGCCAAAATGAAGAAGAAAAACCAAGCTATGTACCAAAACTCAAATCTAAAAGCGATGTGTGGTAGAGCAATGGAGTTCAATAAGGTTGCAGACCTTGCCAAGTGTTCTTAAGATGCAAAAATCTCTCAATAGAGGGGTACATATGAGCAGAGCAAGCTAAAATCCACAAAAACACTTGTAAAACTAATTTGGTTTTGATGCTCAGCTCATTACAAGTTTAAAATAACTTGTAAAACTTCATTGCAAGCATTTCGGGTTTTTTGAATGCCTTTACAAGTGAACTTTTACTTTTCAACTTGTAAGTCGGGTTTGAAGACCCCCATTACAAGTTACATATTATCAAAAAGTAACTTAAAAATCTCAAACTTGCAAATCAGGCTTTAAGACTCCCATTACAAGTGACATGAAATTTATAAAGTGACTAAAGTGCTTTCACTTGCAAATCGGTTTTTAAGTCCCATTATTAGTTAACTTTTAACTTGCGCTAAAGAAAAAGTTCCTACAACCTGTAAGTTATCTCAAAAGTTCCTACAACTTGTAATTAGAACAAAAAGTTCCTACAACTTGTAAGTTAAATAAAAAGTTCCTATTACTCACTTGTAATAAAGGTAAAAAGTTCCTATCACTTACTTGTAATAGGAAACCAAAACCCCTACTTTTAGTGATGCCCCAGAAACCCGAAATTGACCAAAAACACACCCAAAATGACTCATAATTTCACGAGAACGGACGAGAGTGAATGAAAAATGTTGGCCAAAAGGACTATAAACCCAAAACTTAAAATGCCCAACCTTTGTACCTCGTAATACGTGCCTTGAGGCCTAAAAATGTCATGATGGGTTATCTCTGATTTTTGCATGTCAAAACTCAGGGACAACACCTTTCTACTTGAATGATCAAACATGTATAAATATTAGAATGCTTATGTGTTTTAAAAGTCATGATCTTTGTCCAATGGGCACACACTTCTTAATATAGTGGCCAAAATCTTCCTTATGAAACATCCAGTCAGCCATCTGCTATAGGTATGCCATGGACATAGACAAACAAGATAGATCCTAAAACATGCATGCTGATTGAGAAAATGACAAGATTATATTTGTAAATTTGACATGCAAGGGAAATTTTCATATGGGTATAATAGAGCAAATGCTTGATTACCTTACCTACAATTTGTATGTTTTTGAAACTTTGTTTCACTAAACTGTGGCATGTGTCTAACACAATGATGCGAACTTTGACATTTGAAAAATGTGTTTTAGAAACAAAAGTGTAATTTCCCCGTTTTCAAGCATGTCAGCATTGAGTTTAGTTTTGATTTTCTCGGCAACAATCAATATTGTCGGAGGGGTTATTTGTTGTTCTGTAGAATTCTTGAGTACTCTAGCACCTTCAAATATCAATTCTGACCGAGTTTTGTATTTTTTGCATTTCAGTTGGCTGTGTGGGAAATATTAATTGATTAAATAATTAATTTTTAAGTTGTCAAAAAGATTAAATTAAAAAAAACAACTTAAATTAATTATTTTTAAAGGTGTGCGAAAGTGACTTAAGTACTAGAAAAAGTTAAATTAAATTAATTAAGTCACTTTTGGGTGAATTCTTAAAAAGAATAAAATTAAAAGCAAATGGAGAGAATTCAAGAACAGTGGTGAGCAGTTACGGAAGAAAAGAAAAAAAGTTTTTTGGAGTTCTTTTGGCAGGCATGTTGGTTTTGTTTTTGGGAGAACAAGTAATTGTTGGTTGAACAGAGTTCACCACAGCCTTTTGGAGGATGGAATTCCTCTGAAAGAAGATCAGTCTTGGTGGTGAGATTATCCACCCCGCCTGGTATTGGCAAAGTCACCCTAATTTCGCAGTTGGATTCATGATTGGGTTATTGAAATTTGTGATGTCTTATTGAAATTTGTGATGTCTTGTTTCAAGACAAATTTCAAAGTTTGATTTATCAAAAGATTTCAAGAAAAAATTGAATATATTGTTAGAATTTATTTTTGTCTGTTCACTTCAGTTGTGCAAATTCAGGCAATGCTGCCCGTACCACAGAAAGCAATGTTGATATAAACAACAAGACTTTGATGTTAGTCTGTCAATGGCATTTAATTGGTCTAGAGTTTTAGTATTGTGTTTGATGTGGCATCCTATGTCAAGTAATTGAAATTAGAGGCAATGAAACTTGTAAGGACTCTTTTAATTAAGGGAAGAATCGTTCACAGAGTTTGAACAGAGTTAACTTGTTGGTCAGTCTGTGTGAGTATTTATGTTTCCAGTATTATCCCAGCCGTCGTATAGACTCGTGGAGATAGCTGCTTGGCTAATGAGGAGATTTGAATAATTTGAGAAAGTTAAATATATTTCATTCTTCCTACCGTAACCTTCAAGGAAGCTGCAGACTAGTCTTATGGAGCCGTATCACACTAGGTTTGCAAAAGATTGTTTATCATATTTTAATTCTATTTGAAGAGGGGTAGATGATTATGTGGCATGTTGAAAGGGAGGCCGCAACCAAGGACTTTATAACTTTCAGGATTTCTTGCAAATACACTACACATTATTACCTATCACCGTATACAAGCTTAATCGTAAAATTAAGAGTAAATCGCCAACAAGGAGCTAATGTGATCATTTTCCTAGTGCAAATGTGAAGTATGTGAATTGTGACTACAAGTCGTGTCAGGCTAAATATTATTGCAACAATTTCAAAAGGGAAGTCTGTGAATTGTGACTAGAGCTTGAAGAGTGACATGGATTTGTATTTTTTGGTGCTACGGGTCTTCATATTCTCTAGGGGTCGACTTGATATTGGGCTTTATGTACGAGATTTGAGATAAAAAAATAGACCTCATTGAGTTGAATTATGTGAGACCTTTGAATTTGAAAATTAATAGGCAGAATTGCAAGGCTTTTGGCGACATTGAAAACATTAGTTAATAATTACGAATGAGATGAAGGTTTTATATAGGAGTCAGGTTGGTTGATAAAAAAGGTGTGAATGAATTCAAAGATAATGTTATGTGCTCCTGGACATATTTCATTGGGACCTTAAAGAGAGAAGCGATTGATATCATTTAATGTATGTGGGATGTTGCAGTTGGAAAAAGAAATTAAGCATGCGCAATATAATATTCATAATTCTCCATCGAAGCTATCGTAGCTTTATCTAGTATAGGCTATATATATATTTTAATGTGAACCGTGGCATTATTAAAAATTAGTCACGGCCTTAAAGGAAATCACATATTGAAAGGGGAGCCGCCATCCTCTTGAGGAGTCAAAGTCATTTGGAAGAGCTTTGGAAGTTCACAATTTTTGGTAAGCCGTCATCTAAAGAATGTTGCATAAGTGCAAGGTCATGGTAGTATTGCAAGTCCTTTGTGGAGAGTTGTAGCTTGTGATGACTGTAATGTCCCCTTCCTGTTGACATCTCCCATTTTTTGAGATTGGCCTATCATGTGACCCTCGTAGGCTAATACAGTGGATAGAGGGTCTTGTTGAGGCATGGCTTGGCTTCAGTTATCAGGATTTTTCAGTCTAGCTTTCGTTTGGGGTCGTTCGGACATCATTTGCTTGACTTTGCTGTTTTCCACTTTATAATAATATGGTCAAGGCACATGAATCACCACTTATCGCCGCATGGCTTCATCATTTAATAATATATCTGAAGAGATATTAATATTTATTTGCTGGTGGAATAAAATACGGCTTAAAAGTGGAAGTTAGAATTATAAAGTTATAATATAATTCTTATATTATAATTTCAAAGTAATCGTATGGGTCGACCATCATGTGGGTAAATGGCTTTAAATTAAATTTTAGTATCGTGCGATGCCAAAACCAAGCGGAAAAAGATTTTGAAAAATACAGTTGGTTTTAAAATTAGGCTTGGTGCCAAGTTCGCCCTAATTGAGAAAATATAAAAGTTCGCTTGAGAGTGAAGTTCATTATGCATTTTGGAAAATCGACTTTTGCTTCTTTCTTCTGAGAACAGAGCCTAGGGTTCCAGTTTTCATTATGCATTGGAGAACGAGCCATCTTCAGTGTCTGCAGTTCAGAGGCTGTGAAATATCAGCTGATTTATTGCTTGTCAGAGAAATAGCTTCATCCAGAAGTTATTACAGAGCTTATTCGGAGGTCATCATCTCGGAGCTTTTATTCAGAAATCAACAGGTGAAAGAAGAAATCATTGAGCGGCTGATTTAGCATTCAACTGGCACTATTCCCAAGGAAGTACGGATTTCTTTATTGCTGCAAGTGACCGTACTTTTCAGCCTTGAGGCCGTACTTAATCTTCTAGCTTGGACGCATATCTTTTTTGCCTCCTCACTTCACCAGTTTTGACGCCTAGGGCATAGTAAAGGATTTGCATCAATTTCGAGATTTGCAGGAGAGGTTTCTCAGTTGGGCCGTACCATTCCAAGCTCTACAGGCAGCTGCAAATCAGGTTTTTAAATATTATATTTTGTTGTGTCTTCAGTCTGCATGTCAGAGATTTATCTTTGTAATCCACTGAAAAGAATAATGATTCCATTTGCTATCATTTCAGAGACTTATTTGCTTCAGTTTGTACCTTCTGGAGTTTATTTAAATTTTTAGAAGTATTTCTTTCAAAATCGCATTTTATATTATTGCATGCAAAAACCCAAAACACAAAAAAATCAAAAACAAACAAAAAAACCATTCAGTTCCGGAACAGTGAGAACTGGGGTTTTTAAAGTGGTATCAGAGCGGTTTCCAGCCATCCTGAGGGTTTGAGAGTCACATGCAACCACAGGAGGTTGGACCTCACAGGTATTACACCCGTCGAAGAGCAGAACAAGAGAGACACTAGCAAACTGATAACCCATTTACAGAGGTACCTTTGGCTGAAATGGGTGACAAGCAAGCTAGCAGCCCACCCAGAGGGAACAGAGATGATGAACGGGAAGAAAGAGAATTTTTCAGAAATATGGCTGCAGGACAGCAGCAGGTTGCTCAGGCTTTGCAGGCACTCACCACCTTGGTTGAGCGCATGAATCAACCAAACAGATAGAATCGAGAACAAGGAGATAACAGGAGTGCAGTGGGTTCACCCAGAGCTCAGAGGACTCGATCCTGGACAGCAGACAGGCCTACTCGTCCTACTTTTATTAGAAATGAACCGGAAGTAGCACCTGCAGAAGAAGCAGGAAAGGAGATGTTCGCAGATACCGTCATGGCTGCAAATGATGAATGGGAATTGTTGGCTCCACAGGTGCGAGAGAGGATGACATTTGAGAGATTTGTGAACCAGAGGAGAGAACACTACCAAGCAGTCAGGCAAGACAGAAGGCCTAAGAACCAAAACAGTGAGCTGACGCGTGCTGCAAGCAAGCTCACTTTACTGAAATATTCCGAGCCAATTTTTTTCGATTTTTCAATTATCAGATTACAACATTACAACCAAGTACCCGTTAAGGTTAGAAGCTAAACCCAAACGTACTGAAACAACTCTAACCAGTATGGCGCCGATGATGGCGAGCATTGGTCAGAGGGTCTTCTACTCTAAATGCTGGAAAGGGAACTCGACGTCAAGTATGTGCTACCCAATCCAATGCGGAGTGAGGGGCGACCATATGACAGAGTGATTACAATAACAATGCTTGAAAGAGAAATGCTGAAAGATGAAACTACTCAACACCCAGAATGTGCTTGCTAACCCAGAATGGGAGAGTAGCTACCATAGGGCGGAGATCTATCTATTACAATAATTATTGAAGAAGAATGAGTATTACAACAGCAAATAAGCAATATTCAAAGAACGACTGGTCAGTACTACTGCCAGTTTACAAGTTATTATTGCCTGCAAATCAGAATATAAGATGCTCTTTCAATGGTGCATACAATAAGAATCCTTCTGCAAAGGTTATAAAGAAATCTTAACACCAACCAAGAAAGGAAGATGCAGATTCCACAAACTGTCGTATCAGATCTACACTTTTTGTACATAACCAGCAACTTACAAACTCAAAGAATTGTTCATAACTTCCTCAGATATGACCCGAATGATGTGAAGTAAAATGCAATGCACTCTAATGATTAAGGCGGCCAAACCCAAACACTAACACAGACCCAAATACCACTAATTTAATTTGCACGGAAATCAAGACAGTACACAATGGTACGGCCCAGCTGAGAAATTCGACCTTGCTTTAAAAATTCAATACACAACAATAAAATCTGAAATTTGAACTAATGATTCGCCCTTGACAGACTAAGGGATTAAGACACTGCCCAGAACTATATTTTTGGTATTTTTTGAGATATGAATGAAAAACTAAATCTGTTGTAGCAACAATGCAATTTCTAGAAAATCCACTATAATGCAGAAACCAGAAAACTACTGATCTAATAATGCTGATTACAATGCACGATTACTAAGAAGAACTCACAAACGAGATTGATTCACCACTAGTTGTTGTCTTGCAAACAAGAAGCGATGCCCGAGCTAGGAGGCCTTCATCCCTCGAAGCAAACCCAGAGCCAATTCGGCAGCATAACAGTACTGTAGTCCAAAGATGTGAAATGATGCTCAAAGTCTCCCTTTTATAATTTTCCAGTTGACTTCACGAAACCCTAAAATCCACTTTCAAGTCAAAACCCTAATCTCCTCAAAGATGGCGTCCCTCCTTTCCAAGCAACTTTGTCTTTTAATAATATTTTAATCTTTCTTGGAAAAGGCGTCCATTTTGAACTTAATAATAAACTTCATAAAAGAAATAATTAATCCTCTTAATGAAGCGCCACCCTTAAAGAACACCTTTTAAAAAGACTTGAAGTGATTAAGCTAGGCTAAGGGGGGGTCAACGTTAAATTATAACATTAAAACGTGACTTTAATAAAATAGCTCAACTTATCTCTCCAACTGCGCCCCGAAGCCATCAATGAGTAAGCCAACCAAATCAAACTGACTTAGGAAGTCAACCAAGCTGAACCCAACTGAAAAGCTGCCAAAAATAGAATTTACTAAAAATAGTAAATTCCAGAAAATGCTCTGAATGCCGAGATGAACATACCACTGCGAAGCTCTCTGAAAACCCAGAGGAATCCATGCATTGAATCCACCATCTCTGAGCAATGACCTCCTCAAAAATAGGAAACCCTAATTTTTACCTTACTTCTAGCCTTCGGGTTTCCAGAAAAAGGCCAACGGTCACAGGAACGATCAAGTTTGAGAAGGGGACGCAAGATGACAGCTCAAGCTTGGATCCATAAGCTTGATACATTTTTAGCCTTGAGACCTATGACAGAGATTGAGGCCATTAAATATGCCACCTTGCATTTGGAGGGAGTTGCACATGATTGGTGGTCTCATGGGATGATCACGCTTCAGCATAACCAAGTGACAACTTATCAGGACTTCGTGGATCGACTTGTGGAGAGGTTTGATAAGAAAGATCCAGAGGTTTACTTCAGAGACTTGGCACATCTGAAACAAACAGGCAGTTTAGATCACTTCATGAGTGAATTTCAGTGCTTGGCAGTTATGGTTCCAAACATCACAGAGAGGAGGCTGGTAGTTTTGTTCGTTGAGGGCTTATCCGAACCACTCAAAGGTTGGATCAAGGCATTCGATCCTCCTTCACTACAGGAAGCCATGAAGAAAGCACGAAGCATGGAACTTGTAGCCCCATCCAGCAAGTTCAACTCCAGGAGTAATTCTTCATTTAAAGACAATAGGGGATTCAATAAGAACAAAGAGAAATCAGATTTTAAGAATGATCCGAAAGGAAAATCTGCACCACCATTGGATCACGAGACCCTTAATGATTTGCACAAGAAGAAGCTTTGCTTCTATTGCAAGGGTCCCTATGATGCTAATCACGATTGTCCTTTGAGGCCTAAGGGCAAGGCTAACAGAATTATGTGGGCTTATTATGAAGATTCGGAATCTGAAAATTCCGAACAGCAGGAGAGTTTTGAGGAGTCAGAGGCAGAGGCTTCAGAGCCTAAGGCAGTGGCAGAGGCAGGTTTTCAGCTCCAGGAGGCACGATTGTCCAGCATTCAGCAGGAGGGATCTTCCAAACTTCGTGGAGTTCTGGCTGGTCAAAAGGTTATCACCCTTTTGGACACAGGTGCCACCCATAATTTCATTGATGCCCGATTTGTGGAGAGGCGTGGGATCATGACTGAAGAGTTTGAAGGTATTCGAGTTAAGGTGGCTGATGGTTACACTCTCACATGTAACCGTATGATTAGGGATCTCCCTTTACGCTTGAATAATTATGAATTCAAAGCTGATTACCATGTGGTGAATATGGGCGATATAGATTTAGTCTTGGGCATGCAGTGGCTTCATTCACTCGAGGAGGTTACACTACGCCTTAAAGACATGGAGATCCGGTTTGAGGTGGATGGGAAGACTCATTTATTAAAAGCCATCCGAGATAGTAACATCAAAACTATTTCCTTCCGACGGATGGAGAGACTTATACGCCACAACATGGTTGAGTGGGCTGCAGAATGTACTTTGATGCCTACACAGGAGGGACAGCACAAGACCGAGTATCATCCTAACATTCAGCAGTTGAGAGTTAAGTATGGGAAGGTTTTCAGTGACATTCCACCTGGGAAACCTCTTGACAAGGGTATTGAGCACATCATAGAGCTTGAGGAGGGCGCCAAGCCCGTCATGATTACTCCTTACCAGCACCCGAAGCGGCTTAAGGATGAGATAGAGAAGACTATCAAGGAGCTGCTCGCTATGGGTCACATTCGGCCGAGTAAGTCACCATTTGCTTCTTCAGTTGTTCTAGTGAAAAAGAAAGATGGTACTCTTCGTATGTGCATAGATTACAGGGTCCTGAATAAGAGGACTATTAAGAACAGATATCCTATACCCCGCATAGATGAGCTTATTGATGAGCTTCATGGTGCATGTTATTTCATGAAGATAGATTTGAGATCAGGATATCACCAGATTAGAGTTCGTGAGCAGGATATTGAGAAGACCGCTTTTCGCTATCATTGTGGACACTTTGAGTTTGTGGTTATGCCATTTGGGCTAACCAATGCTCCAGCAACTTTCCAGTCTACTATGAACAGGGTCTTCCATTCGCAGTTGAGGAGATATGTACTTGTCTTCTTCGATGACATTTTGATCTACAGCAGGACATGGCAGGAGCACTTGGCTCACTTGGAGACAGTACTTAGTATTTTGGAGAGGGAGTCCTTGTATGCCAAGGAATCCAAATGTGATTTGGGGATGACTGAGTTGTTATACTTAGGTCATATTATCAGCGCAGAGGGAGTGCGGATGGATCCTGAAAAGATCCGTGCTATCATAGAGTGGCCTACCCCTGAGAGCCTTACACAGCTACGAGGTTTTCTTGGATTGTGTGGATTCTACCGCAGATTTGTTAATGGGTATTCACGCCATGCAACACCTATGACTGACTTGTTGAAAAAAGGTGCATTCATTTGGACTCTTGAGGCACAGGAGTGTTTTGAGAAGTTCAAGGAGGTCATGACTACGTGTCCAGTGTTGGCACTACCTAATTTTACAAAACCTTTTGAGCTTCAGTGTGATGCTTATGGTGAGGGCATTGGAGCAATGCTTATGCAGAACAAGCACCCGATTGCTTTTGAGAGCAGGAAACTCAGAGGACCAGAGAGGGGTTACAGCATATATGATAAGGAAATGTTGGCTATAATGCATGCCTTGGCCAAATTCAGGCAATATTTAGTGGGCAGTAAGTTTTGCATTAAAACTGATCATAATAGCTTGAGGCATTTCCTAGGGCAGCGAGACTTGAATGACCGCCAACAGAAATGTGTGAGTAAGTTACAGGCATATGACTTTGATATCACCTATATCAAAGGTACACAGAATGTGGTTGCTGACGCTCTTTCCCGCCGACCTCATCTGAGTTCTATGGTACAGATTACAGAGGATTGGAGGCAATTGATTGTGGCAGGGTATGCCAAAGACACATGGGCATCTGGTATTGTTGAGGGATCAATTATAGACACCAGGTACACACTTGTAAATGAGTTGATCATCTACAAGAACAGAATTTTCTTGATCCCAGAGTCAGAAATGAAGAACACCATTTTGCGTACTTTCCATGATATACCTACAGCAGGGCACCCCGGATATTTTAAGACATACAGATAGGTTCGGGAGAGATTTACATGGAAGGGTCTTAAGGCAGATGTTCTTCGATATGTGCGTGAGTGTCTTGTTTGTCAACAGAACAAACAGGAGAACACATATCCGGCAGGATTGTTGCAGCCACTTCCGATTCCTGATAGGAAGTGGGAATGCCTGTCGATGGATTTTATTATGGGCTTACCTAAAGCCCAGGGTCGAGATTGCATATATGTAGTAGTGGATCGGCTGACGAAGTATGCCTACTTCTTTCCGATCACCACCACTTACACAGCTACACACGTAGCAGAGGTATTTTTCCGTGAGGTTTTCAGATTGCATGGGTTACCTCAGAGCATAGTCAGTGACAAGGATAGTCGGTTCCACTTCATAATAGCACATTGAATGGCACATGGCCAGACACTATGCTGCAACATTTAACTCAAACACTTCGGTTCCACTTCATAATTGCACATGCCCATACATGGGCCTGCATATTTTTCATGGCTTAGTGAATTTTTTGTCATCTCTTCTGCATTTGAACTCCATTATTTCCCCTAGAAAACGCATTTGAAATCTCTTTCCATTGGTTTGCAAAGACATAGATGGAGGCCAACAAAAACGATATAGATGACCATGACCAAGCTTTGAAATATGACCCATAATTTGACAAAAAGACAAAAATTTAGCTTTAAATTTGAAACAATAAGAAAAAAATTGTATGGGTACAACAAACTCTAACTTAAATAATTGCATAACTATCAAAATTGACCACACACATGTAAAGCTTTATGCCACCATTTTGAACAAAGTAACTTATGTGCAGCTAGAGTGATGAAGACCAAAAGCAAGAGGGCAAGAAGGCTTGAGAGGAGGCTTCTAGAACATTGTTCACATTTATAATGAAGCTAATATTGAGGATATGTTCCAATAGCAAGCATATGTGTGTGTGCAAGTCAAGGGATGCTCAAGATGTGAGCATGCAACACCAAAATAAATCCCCAAAACTTGGCTACAAAACTGTGAGGACCCAAGGGCATGCAAGGTGCATGGATTCAAGGGTACACAAGGTGCTCAAGTTCAAGGGTATGCGAGGTGTGAGGATGCAAGGTCATGTAGGGTGCAAACCCCTAAAACTAGGGTACACTATATACTTGGATATGTATGTTGTAACCGTTAAACTGAAACATCAAAATTGAACATTCAAACTTCAAGCATAACATCATCATGAAACATGATAATTGTATTTATATAAGTTTCATGTTTTTATATAAATTGATGAGATTTTTTAATAGCAATATTCCACGAGGACAAGTCCCCCTTTAAAAACCAAGCATTTCTGAGACGGAGACGTCCCCGAGACATGGGGACGCCAGGGAAACATCCCCCCGCCATCCCCAAGTTTCCTCCACCATTTCCTAGACGTTTCCTAAACGTTTCTTCCTAGGAAACTCCAAAAGGGGGCTTTAGGGTGTCCCTGAGACTCCCAAACGTTTCTTCTCAGGAAACTCCAAAAGGGGACTTTGGGATGTCCCTGAGACTCCCAGGCATCATCCCAAAGACTCCCAGATGTCCCTCAAGACCTTAGGAAACTCGCAAAAGACTCTTGTGGTACAGCTTTTATTTTGATGATTTTAAAAAAAAAACAAAAGGAAAATGGTCACTTCAAAGGGTTAACCCTAACCCTAAGTCGACCCCAACCCCCAAGGCCTCTCAAAAAAGTTATAAGAGAGACATGTTGTCTCAATCTTATTCACAAATTCATTGCTACAATCTAAACTTGAAAAGGAAGAGTGAAGTGAAAGTTTGAGTTTGAGGCTTTGAGTTGCAACTTGCAAGGAGACTTACGAAGTTAGGAGCGAGCTTAGGAGAGAGCAAGCCAAAAGGAGCTTCTTCATTCTTGCAAGAGGAAGAGGGCAGCATGTGGGGTCCAGCAATTCCAGTGATGAGGAGATTGACATGGAGCTTGGGGATGATTAGAGGCATCAGGCCATTAGCCATTGACTGATGAGTCATGAGTCATTAGTATTACTATCTAGTATTTACTATTTTGTTTTTGAAGTTTGAACTTTGAACATTGTTGATTGTAATTATGAATCATGATTATGAAGTTTTGAACTTTTAGTTCTTGTTCCAATGTCTATATTTTGATTTTCAATGTTCACTATTAATTTAAAAATTTAAAAACTACTACTAGTTCAATGCAATCACTGCAATGTGTTGAAACTTTACGTATTCCTTAGGCTTCTACAATTATAAATCTTTTCATAACTAGTTTTTCAAGTACTATATGTATTTCAGCACTATTCCCATGCCATCCCCCCTGCGCCCCCCCTGACATCCACAAACTTAGGCACGCCGTCCCCCCATCCCTAAAACCTGTCCCCCCGTCTCCACGTCAAGAAACTCCATGGAACATAGGTTAATAGGGTACATGTGAGATTTGTTTGCTACTATATTCTACACTACCAAAGAAAATCAATTACAATAATAACTTCAGTAATTGTACAACATAGAGAATACAAAATCTAGGAGGACCTAATATACAACACCCCTTCCCCGACATAAGGCTTGCTATTGAATGATGAGACTTATGATTATTGATTAACACAAACACCAACAACCAAAGAACATCAATTGCAATAATAACTTAAGTAATTGTACAACATAGAGAATATAGAATAATCAAGCTTTCATACATAGGTAGTGTTTGATATAGTTTGCTACCGCTAATAAATTTTACACTACCAAAGAACATCAATTGCAATAATAACTTAAGTAATTGTATAGCATCGAGAATACAGAATAATCAAGCTTTCATACATAGGTAGTGTTTGCTATAGTTTGTTATGTACTGGGAGGACCTGATTGTAATGACCCGAGCTCTGGATCAATCTATTTTCAATTTATTCTTTATTGGATTGACAAAGATTGTCATCCAATATTATCAAAGTTAACTGAGTTTACAGATTATAAATGAAATGAACTCTGAATAATGAATTCAAATAGAAATATTAATTTGATAATGGAAATTTGATAAGTAAATATAGTAATTGTTTCTAATGAAGTCTTTAAAATCATGCTTTCGAATATACAAGAGGCTTAGACCTCTATTATTTCGCTATTTCTGACTTTGTCTTTATATTCATGCGATTTGCAATTAGGTGTTGTATTTGAATGTTCATTTGCTGTTCATGCATCCATTTATTGGTTGATCATTGGCTCTCAAAGAGCACTTCAAACCTGCCACTAAGAAATATATATATCTTACTCAAAAACGCTACATAACTATTCCATTCATGCTCTTTCCTTCACTTCTCATTACCTTTTTATATTCTATGTTTTAACCCAAAAGAGACACACCTCTTTGAGTTGGGTTGACCATCCAAATGGTCATGTCCTTTAGTTAATATTAATTCATTGCTTGCTAAGTATAATCGATGCTTCTCTTAATCGCTTTCTTGTAACTTATATTAGTTATTGCTTATCTCCTTGAATTAATCATTGATCTCCCTTAGTCTTGCGATTTCATTCCTTCATAATGATTAATGTATTTTCAACTCTTTATACCGATCAATCCTTAATCTCCTCCAAAAATATAAAAAACGCTAGGATATACAAGCTCGCAATAGTATGCAAATAATACTAGAATTTAAATGCACTATTTTTTGAAGTAAGCATATCATTCTGATTAATAAACAAGGCATGTTTCCCTCTGCGAACAGGTTACTAATAAAGCCAATGTTCATTTGGTAGGAATGTCAACAACGTGGCAAATAAAACAGGAAAATCCCGATATATATTGTTGATGGTTTGCATATGTATGTAAGTGCGGAAGACCCAAGCCATGATAGTCTCCATATATGTTGCAGCAGGAGAAAGCCCGATAATAATCATGTGCACAAATTATTGTATGCTCGATATTCCTGAAGGTAGTGCTACTGGCAATATGACTCAATACTCAATATGAGAGGTATCGCCTTCCTCAGACAATAATCGACAATGGTAATACAAGCATCAAAGATCAATATAAAAGTCCACACATGAAGAATGAAAATGATCGATCAATCTACAATAACATAATATGCTTCGTAGATGGTAAGACGTGGATATAGTGAATCACTCTGAAGCGTACAACGGCAAAATTGGGACATTACACTGATATACAATACCCCTACCCTAATACAAGGCTTGCTATTGAATGATGAGACTTATGGTTAGTGATTAACACAAACACCAACAACCAAACCTCAAGTAGTTACATCACTATTGAATCCTGACAAGGATTAACATAACGTTAGCTTACAAACAAAAAAACCATTATTGATTTCAACAGTCTACAAGATGCACTAAGTGTGTTAGGTTTTACTAGGTACAACTCAAGTGCAAATTTGAGGGCATCTTGAATGCACCCCAATTATAGTTTGGTATGTGCGCACTAACCACCTTGGGCCTACATTTCCCAAAGACCTTTTGTTGCATTGTGGACCTTAGAAAGGCCATTGACTTTGTACCCAAGAACATCTAAAAGCTCAAAGATCTTTATTACTATCATCATGATGCTCCATGAGACCATAATAGTTAAGTTCCAAGCTTCCATGGTCTCTCTCCTTTTGTGAAAAAATCAGTTGGAGTCAAAAAGAAGTACCCTCATTCACAAACTCTATTTAGACCTATTAAGATGAGCTCAAGGTTTTCTTTAAAGAGCACTCATGTTGAGTATGGTTGTGCCTTATATTACCTCTTGATTGCTGTGTTGCTTTTCATTGATATAATGTGGTCCTCTTACCTTGTTCTCTTATGGAATTATAAAGATGATAAAAACACTTGCTCACTTTTGAGAGGTTTTTCAGCTAGAGGTAAGCCTTACTAGAAAATAATAAGATCTTCTATACATCTTACATCTAAAGACACTCTATCCAAGTTCCAATTTTTCTACAAAGACAAAGTCAGTGGAGACAGGGACAACTTACACCTACTTCAGGGGACCCTTCGACACATGTAGCTTCCATCTCTCAATCATCGCTTCATAATGAATATGTCCCCCTCTTTGTCTTGTAGCAGCAACATTTGTGCAATACATTTCTAGGATATCACTTTGAAAATGTGCTCATTAACACAACCACCAAAACCACCATTCTATATGGATTTTGAGGCCCCAACTTGAGACCTGTTGATAAGCTAGAGTTAAGAGGGCATGCAATCATGCTATAGTGCACAACTTGTCAAAAACAGATGATCCCTTCGAGAATTGTCCAAGCAGTATTCAGTGCTGAGCCTCTTCTTTACAGCACTTTCAGTTATATTCTCTATGTTTGCAGACTCAAAGTCCCTTGGCAATTCAACCTCTTTCAGAAGGAACACTTGTATCTCCTAGGATGACAATGACCTTGGTACATAATACCAAATTGCTTAGATAAACTTGCTCTCTTCTTTTAGCTACTCCTTAGATGTGCCTTCTCACTTCTTCCACCAAGGGAAAAGTAATAATAGAGACTAAATATTCAACTCAATAGGCTGTAAATTAGGTTCTGATACTGAAATTGATTGATTCTTTCAAGAAAAGTACAGAAATATTGTTTTATAGAAGTCTGTGGGAAAAGTGAAGAAAAGACTTGCAGGTTGTGAGCTAAATTTTGTAAGTGGGTGCATTTATTTCATTGGCATTTAATTTATCAACATTTACGGGTAGGAAAAATTCATTAGTGAACACAAAAACAAAAGAAAACTCACTTTTTTTGCACCAATAGAAACATCTAGAATCAACAAAACCGAAAGGCACAAGCCTCCAATTTTGTTTTAGAAACACTACACACTCAATTCAATATGCTATAATTGCAACTTATGGAAAGAATTATCAATTTTGATGCAAGAAATGACTTTGAAACAGCCACCATTCTTGTGAAGAAACTAATCAGAGAAAAAGAGCATGAACATAATAGACTTTCAAATTCACATACCATCAATTCCTTCCATGGCGCCTCTAACAACATGGGAAGCAGCTACATTGTAAACACTTCCAGTTGTTGTTTCAGGGCCAAAAACTTTATCTGCAACATGTACAAAATATACAAAAACGTCAAAATTGTAAATCATAGCAATTGTCCAATGAAGTTTTTATTTCATTTCATCTTCAAGGTTATGATAGTTAATATTTTTAAACATGTGAGATGTAAGAGCTACTGACGATGAATCAAGATTTTACCAGTAATAATGTCTTTAAATTTTGAGAATGAGAAAACAGAAATGCCTTAGTTTTCTCCACATTGAAAATGGTAGTAGACAAACAAGAACTACCTTTTTCTTCAAATAGAAGTATACTTCTCATAAAAAATCATAATTATCAAATGTAATGCATAATTATCTTATTGGAATTGATTTCTCTACCATCACACACAAAGAACTGAAAACATGACACTATGAACATGACCAGAAAAGCAGTCAATTCTCAAATCTGACTTAAACCTTGCATGATCACAAATGAATCATACTCCAAGACAACAAAAAAATGTCAAGAGAAGTTTGAAGAACTAACCATCACTCAATCTTTTGTTAAATATCCATCATACAAATCTTTTGTTAAATATCTAAGAAATAACAAGTCACCTCTTTCAAACTCAATGAGATTTTCTCACCAGCAATTTGCAAAAAGAAATGAAGCCAAGAAGGAAACAAAATATCACAAATTCATAAAAGTGTGTCAATGCTACTCAAAACCATAAACATCAGAAAAAAAATCTCGGCATATTAATAGAAGAACCTACAGTAAACCACTAATGGTGCCTTTAATGTTTTCAAGGTCAAAATTAATATTTCAGCCTTTCTCTTTTTAAGCTTGCATCCATCAAAGCTCCCTTGAATTTGGAAAGCATCTTTTACATGGACATAAATAATTTGAAAATTCCCAATGTTAGAATTTGGAAAGTCTGATGGTTGCATATGTCAAAGAGATGGGTGAAAAGGATCAAATCAGACATGTGGTGATAACTATTCCTACCAATGTACTACAATGATAGGATCTTGCTAGATACCTCCAAAATGAGCCACAATATCTCCACATGCTAGAAAGGTTTTTCCTTATGAAAGAAGACTACCCAAAACCAATCTATATCAATCAACTCATGCTGACCTATTTGTTCCATGATCATTCCATTCCCTCTAAACCTTGGCTCTTCTTGAGAATTTTGTAGAGGTTTGAAGACTCTACACTATCATGACTAATTTCTCAACTCACAAAGAGGGGTTGTTATTTCTCCCAACATATAAATGGTTTCATGTAACCCATTTTGTTTCTGCTTGTTCCTACTTGTAAAAGAGCATTTTTAATTTTAATTTGTATTGTGTTTCCCAGTTCATGAGGTTTTTGTTATGTAGCATTGTTTCCCCCCACCTCTTTTTAATGCAACGTCATGTTTTGTCATTAGTTAGGAAATTTAGGAATGTTTATCTCAAGGTGATTTAAGTATAATTTGACTCCATTTCCCAGCTAATAACACTCTGGTCTACTTATAAAACCAGAGATTCTATAGTTCTCATACATTGCAAAATATACACCATGGTCCTCAAACAAAGCCAATAGTTGTACCCATACAGATGTTTTTATATGGTGTCAAATTCCAACAAAACCTTTGTCTTTTTGTGAGTTATCAGTCATGTTTGAAAGTTTTGTTTTGTTTGTCAATGTCATTTTCTCTGGTTCATATCTTTTCAGGAGCAAGAATACAATTTTCAAAAACGTTTCCGAAGATAAGGAGTGGATTTCAAATGATATCTCAAAGGTCAACACATGCCAAAAGGGGAACACTTTATGGGAGATCAAATCGGATTTCAGGTATTGGATTGCTAACAAAAATAGGATCATTAGGTAAAAGAAAAGGAGGATCTATAGAGAGAAAGCAATTAGTAAAAGAAATGAACAAGAGTTTACACATATAATCATCAACATGTCTGTGACTGTAAACTTTCAAAAGTCTTCATGTACAATTATATATTCATAAAATGGACTACATTAATTTTAAATTTACCACAATGCACAAGCAATTTTACGATGTCACCATATGTATCTTAAATTCAGTACAATGCAAAAGCATTTGGCTGTATGTATTTTAAACTTGCGCAATGCGCAAGAAAGTTTACCACCTAAATCATAAATCTAGCAAAGCTCACAAGCAATTTTGCTACCACGCCAAATAAAGCTTGAATTCAACACAATGCACAAAAAATTTTACAGCATAAATCATGAATCCATCACAATGCATAAACAAATTTTATTATTCCACCATATTAAGCTTAAATCAATCAAAGATACAGTGTAAATCTTAATTCTGTCCAATTCATAAACAATTTTAATGCGTACAACTAAACTTAAATTCCATACAATCACACAAATTTTACTGCATAAAATTAAAGTGAACACAATGTACAGAAAAATTTACCGTAGGCAAAGGCTGTAGAGGGATTATATTCGCTTCTCACCAACGTATCTCCATCTGGGTACCATGCACTCTGATCTCCTCTCTGAATTTCCCTCCAACTGTGAAAACATCCATAGAAAAAAAAAAAAAACATTTTACACAGAGATCAAAACAAAAAAAAACCTCAAAACCTCAGTAGCTGTAAATTTCAGACAAGATAAAAGATAAAGTGAAAAAGATGAAGGAAAGACTATTTCCATATAATAGTATAGATATCAGCAAAGAATAAAATGAATCAGACAGCATAACTCTACACCTAAGTAGCTTCCAGGTAGAAAATTAGTCACAAAGCACACATCTAAGCAGCTTAAAGGCATAATATCAATCAGAGAGCAGCTTACAGACGAGATCAGTCAGACAATGTAAATTCCGGCCACCCCGAAAAGTCACGAGGGAGCTACTTAATATAATTCTACTGTTTTAGGCATTACTCTAGATGCATTATGCTTTATATCTTTTTAGAATCTTCGCTTCTCTACTTGATGAAGATGCGCTAGACAACTACAATTGTATACTTTCACCAATGTACTTATATCAGTGCCAATGGCAGCTAACTGGCCACTTGTAGACATCGATATCTAAATTTCATGAAAATTAAAATAAAATAAGCAAGCTAAATGCTGCGCAGCCAAAATGCAGTACGTTTCGTAAGGATCTGCAACAATGCGGCATGAATTTGCAGCCTACCTGAGCGGGCGGATTCGAACCGTGACGGAGATGCTTTCTCTGGCGGCGGGAAAATCCATGGCATCGTTGGCAGGGCTGCAGGAATCTACTGAGGAAGCTGAATTGAATCTCAAACGCGGAGAATTGCTACGAGGAGTTAAAGATCTGGGAGTTGGAGATAGACAGGGAGAAAAGCCTGGAATTTTCTCTTGCGAAGGCTGCCTGAATCTGAAGGGCGAGCCACTTCTAGGGTTTGAATAAGAAGAAGCCGCCATTACGAGAAAAAATAACCAGTAGAAGAAGAAGAAGCAGCCTTTGTCTTGTTATCCACGAGGCATTTAATGTACACCAAAAGGCCTCTGATAGAAAAGATTAGGTGAAGGGTGGCGAAGTGCCGTAGGGAGTTTCCAGCGTCTGATTTGTCCAACCCGCAGCAGAGGGGTACCTGCGCAGGGGAGCCGAATAGACAAGCGGCGCTGCGAGTGAGCTATGCCAGTGAGGCGTTTCAGTAACATGTGTGGAAACGTGATTTTGTTTCGAGGATGGTCGACGTGGACATTCAAATACATATGATGTTGTCGGGCGTGGGTCCCGCTTTCTCAAGTAGAGGAAAGAGTGGTCTTGGAAAAGCCATGGAATTCGGATAAGTGCTATGCTGGTCCCGGAAAATGGGTTAAATATATACGTGGCAGCTTAAAGAGAGTTGACAAAGTGACGTGGTCAGGAGACTCTCTGGTAGATGAGTCCCGAGGGCTGTCTACCAACGGTCTGGACTCTGGAATCTCATCATCCCCCTTTCCAGAAAATCTGAAAATGCATTAGGCTTTTTCTTGTTGGATAATATTTTTCGTCTGGGACCCAGTCGAATAAATAGCTCTGAATCCTATAATTCTATTTATAATTTGATGTGCCGGTCCTCCGGGAAACCTTCCGTGAATCGATTTTATTTTTGACTCCGTGGACCCAACGGCTTTGAATGAATGAATGAATGGATGAATGGTTTTTAATGACGTCCACGAGACCATCAGTCTATGGGACCAAGCACTGAAACTTTAACCATTTTCAAGTTCTTTTCCATGTCAGCCCTTCTATTGTAGATCTTGATCAGAAAGCTAGCAATCTTGAGGAGCCTAGCTTCCCTAAAAAGTTCATTTAGATTATCCACCTTCAAAATGTCTTCATATTGGATACGGATATCATCATAAGCAGCACACTCAATCATGAAGTGCCATTCAGTCTCGACAGTCCCTTTGTTGCAAAAAATACAAGTTCGTTGTTCCCAAGCCTCCTTGGGGACAGCCCACCTACCTGTCTCGCATCTAAGATGGTGTGACCCGGTTCTTAATTGAGCGATCAAAAGCCTAGCCTTGCCTTTAATTGTAACCTTTAGATAGTCTTTCTCATCATGCTCCCACGTGGGGTTGAATTCCTGGATATAATGAGACTTTTTACGGCCAACCTGCTTAGTCCACATAGTAGACCTAAACTTTTCTAGCACAAACTTTTTTATCTCAGCATTAGTGTTGGGGCACTCATGTAGTTTAATGTTCCATTTGTTCAACCACTTGCTATTTTGCTTCATCCAAGTCTTCTTTCTACGGTTTAGCTCCTCCCCAACAACCATTTTGGGCCAGCGGTGCAAATCCATGTTCTCAACTTTTTTTAAATAACTTATTAACCGGATGACAGCAGATGCCTCCAACGGGAACATATCAGTTTCAGCCAAGAGAATCTCATACGGAACCGAAGATTTGACTTTGATGTTAGTAGTGATCAAATGTTTTTCGTTTCTAGGTAGTTCAAAGTTTTGACTTGGTTCGCATAGCTTTCAGTGACTTGAACATGAAGTGACCTTGAACAGTTTATTTGTATTCTTTGGGGGGGTGGAATTTTCAACCATGTGCTGATTATAATATGATTGATTCGTTTAGATTTTATTTTTTATTTAATAAATGAAAATTTTAATGGAATTAAGTTTTTAATTATATATAAGTTTATGGAATTAAAGGTTAGCAGTAAAGTTGTTTTGTATATATGTTTTAAAAGATGTTTTTCTAAGTGATATATTCTTTTTTAGAATTTTATATTATAAATTTTGATCAAAAAGTTTGATGTTTTTTATTAATATTTTATCTTTAAATAAGATAATTAAAGATTCAATTAACGCTTATTATATAATGTCAATTTTGTTTCTATTAATCTTAAAATGTAAAAATGTATATTGTATGTATCCAGTCTCTTTTAGGTATTGTATATTTTGGAAGCTCACACTTAAGACAATGTGATTTAGAAATATTATTGAGAAGTACTATGTGGGGCCCTTTTAAGGTTTAGTCATGTTGTAACCTTAGTTGCACTCCTTTTGGTTAACAACTCTCAAGTTATTAATTAGTTCTTATCATGGTGTGTAAAACTTATAATATTTGGTGTATCATATTTTATTGTGACACCTAGTTTTCACCACCTTAACACTTGTAATTATTCTATTGTAATCACCCTAGTCTCATGTTGGAAAATAACTCCATCATCCCAACTCATTAATTTATCACTCTATTGTCAATCAACTAATTTTGTTGTCAAATTCTTCTCATTGTCTTGTCACACCATCAATTTAACAACTTTGTCATGATGATTAATTGATTATAATATATTAATTAATTCAATTAATTCCACCTTATATCATCCCATATCTAATCATTTGATTAATCATTGTTAATTAATTAATTAGCCTAATTAATTTATACCACCCCTTTGGAGCTCAGGAATCATTCATCATATTAAAAGAATAAATAGGCACAATAGAAAAATGGTGGTGAGCAATCAAGGTGACTTAATCTCTACAAAATATATGGAAGGAGCTCTTATGCTTGAGATAGTAGGCTTTATTGAAGAAAAGCATAAAGATGGGGGTGATGGGCATGGTAGATTACATTATTGTTGTTGGAAAGGGTTGTTATATTTGACAATTATGGGATTTAGATGTTATGGGCATTATAGTATGTTTCTTACATGGGTTAGATGGATGCACCTTTGAGATTGTTGCTACAATGCTACACATCATATGTTCACTGGTATGATATCACTTAAGGCATTGTGTGTTTATGGTGCACTATTTTTTATTGGTTTGATGTACACAACTAAAAGGATGGAGTTTACATGTTTCCTCATAACCATGGGTTTTCAGTTTCTATTTTTACCAAAGTTTTACAAAGGGATTTAGATAAAATAGAGATTGGAGAGTTTATAGAAGCTCCACAAGAAGATATTGATCAATTTGAGAATTGGATAGAAGTAGAGCATTTTAGATTGCAATTGCTTGAGGAAAAGCAATTTTGGGAAGGATGGACTTGTCATGTCTCATTTTTAATTAATTTATTTTCATGAAAAAAAATGCTTATTTCAATATTTTTCATGGACCAAGGTGAGACTTCATAAAATAATTTAAATATTTAATATTTATTTCTTGGACCCATTGTAATTTACAAATTAAAATAATATTAAAAGAGAGAGTAAATATTAAATATATTTTATTATTTTATAGAAACCCAAAATGGGGCATGGAGTTTCTTATGAGAAGGTTTGTGACCTCCAAGTTTAGGTGGCAATCAATTATTGGTAGCAATTTTTATGATAGCTTGTATATGGGATGTTATTGTCTAATTTTGGCCAAGGAATCTTATAACAGTAAAAATAGTGAGCTTATTTGGAGGGAAAATGATGAAAATAATATTATTTTATTTATTTTTCCAAGAGAGGGGTGTTTGGAATTCCTTATATGGATAAATATGTTGAACACACCACAATGCTAAGAGGGGGGTGAATTAGCATACACTAAAACAACTTCATTTGCAACTTAAACACCACATCACATTAATTGAAGGAAGAATAGAAATGAAAGCATGCACCCACACAAAGACACCAAGATTTTTACATGGAAAACCCAAAGAGAGAAAACCCACAATGAGAGTTAACTCACAATAAATGAAGCTCGTTACTTACAAAAATTATAATATTATTTAAAGCTCACTACCTAAGGACTTGCAAGCTAAGGCACACAACCTTTGGGCAAGATAGAAGGACCTATTGAAGAGGCTCACTGCCTGATAGCAGGATACATGAAAATTATAATGAGAACAAGACCATGAACTACTATAAAAGAATCATCTATCATATGTTGATGGTGCAATCCATTTTTTACACAATACTCCATCATCCTAACTTTTCACACTTCATATTTGACATACAACACAATCTGAATTATGTGTTACTATTACCTTAACAAATGATTTTATTCTTCTATAAATAACGTCTGCAACAACTCAAAACCCCAATTAGATTGGCTCCAAGATGATTTTTAGACGAAACGTATGATACTACATAGGTTGGCTCAAAACATATACATTATGAAGAGAAAATGAGTTGTGGATCAACACTTAACATAACAAGGCTCAAATACATCACAACACATTCTTCAAAGAAAAATTAATTAATCAAGATCTACTGCAAATGAAGGAAACAAGATTGTTTGCCCAAACAGTATTAACACCACCAAAATTGCCAACTATTCACCTTTACACCACTGAGGGAAAACCAAAAACATCATGTGAACCAAGATGTCAACATTGTATTCTATGCACAATATCTCCCCAAACTTCTTTTGAGTCACCTTATCATATGTGCTGGCACAAGAAGAGAAACATATTGAATTGATGAAAACAGAGCATCCCAGAAAAAATGTAACACTTCAAAACTTAGGATATTGTACTGTTATATACCAAAACATCTAAGACATGCAAGGATGAACCTATTAGAACTGTAAAAATCTGATGATTTTACATATAATTTCACTCATGAACTTCCTGATTTGACCCTGTCATGTGCATATTCCACTCATATTTTGCCATATTTCCCCTTTGAATCTGTTGTGTCATGCATTTTTGCATTCTGGTTCATGTCGGCATAGGTATCCAAATGTCTCCCCGACCTGTGTATGTTTCACTTTTTCTTGTTGCAGGTTATCAGCATAGGTTCCAGGTTTTATTGGCGACAATGGAGGTCCCTGTCGGCATATGCTATAGCTTTTGGGGTGGTGTCATACCAACTATCTTTTGTTTCCCCAACTTTGCATCTTCGTGGTTCATCGATATAGGTTGAAGGCTTTCGGTGTTTTATCACGGCGAAGTCGGTTTGTTTCACCGAAGAAGCACAAATAGTTTTCTTTCAAAATACTTTCGGTGTAACCCACTTGTGGTGTTGTAAGGTCTTGGCAAGTGACCTTCGGTCTCGCCGACCTTACGCTTTGATCTTCTCTTGTTGACCGTTTTGATGAGATTTGGATGCCTTCGCTGGAAGGTTATGGCAAGATGAGGATGTTTCACCGACGGTGCATAATGGTTATTCACATGGCTTTCGATGTAGGGTTTCCCGTGTCTCGGCGACCAAAGGTAAATGAGGCTTTTGATGAAACAAAGTAATATCTACGTGAGGTCTCCCCGAAGCTGGAGGGTTATGGCGACATTCGCAATGGGCATTCGTCAGTGAGAATCTTTTGGTCATTCCAACATGTGGTTAGGTGGGATGCTTTCGATGAAACTTAAAATGGTCGGTGTTGGGTCTCCACGATACTCAAGTGTTATGGCGAAGCACAAAATGAACGAAAGACTACTATGTGGCTTCGGTATAACTAGCAGGTTGTTACAGCGATGTATTGAAGGTTTGGTGCATTTCGATAAAACATGTTGTTATCTGTGTGACATCTCACCGATGGCCTAAGGTGATAGCGAAACAAATGATTACTTCGTGGCTTCGGCGACTATGAATGAGGTGGAATATGCACCTCGATCTGGACATTCTTGCATTGTGGTAAAAGATCTGAATATTATGGATAACAGTTGGGGTCCTCTGTGAGATGTCTCATCGACATCACAGAGTCATAACGAAATAGAATGAAGCTCACGAGTGGTTGCCTTCGGCATAGGTTGTGATATGTCCCGCCGACTGCTCACTGGTGAAAACAGAATTACCAATCACTGTGGCCGACATGAATTCGTTTAGGTGACTGTTGATGGCCAACATATTCTGAGCCTGAATCTTGTGGAGGGCCGGCATGATATTTTGAAGTGTTTTATTTTCATATGCTGGGTATAAATATGCACCTAGATTGTAATTGAAGATAGATCAGATTTTAGACAAAAAGCAGTAGGTAGTCAAATGGCTACAGTAGGATAATTTTCTCTTTCCAGAGACTGTGCATGATTTCAAATGGTGGTTTCAAATGAAATCAACTGGTGTGGCAGGTTGTTTCTGGTACCAATTGTATGTTGAATTTATTGAAAAGCATTGCTAAAGCTCTCTCCAAGTTGATTATTTCTGGTTGTTTAAATTGAAATAACAAGTTTATTCTCAGTTTATCAGTGCACATTTGTTGTATCTGTGTGATTAATTGACCGGTTCTCTCAAGTAGGGATTAAATCCTTTATGTTGATCATAGTAATTAGGGGGAATTCATCTGGATTCTTATAGTAGAGCTTAGTAATCATAATCATGCATTGTTTATACAAGTTATAAACAAATCATATGCCTACAATTTGATTTTCTGCCAGAATAAGTTGCTCACCTCTGTTTTCGTTTGACTCTGCATACCCAACAAGGCACTGGTCTCTGCATTTCATCATTTTGAATTCACTTAATCTCTTTACATCTGTTAATTAAGCATTCTAGGATTTAGATCAGAAGGTAGCTATCAAGTTTGGTTTCATTTGTTCACTGTCATCTGCCATTGTGGACAAAGCATTTCAGAAAGAAAATCACAAGTTAAGTCTGCACTATTCAGAAAGGTACACCTGCCTAGGTCTTGCAGCACCTGAAGAGTAGAAGGTTTGATTGTTTCAAACCTTGTTATGTTGCCCTAAAACGTATCAAGAGATTGGCAGCCTCTTGAGGCATTTAGCCTGCGTTTTTGAGAGCTAACAAATTGGTGACTCCGCCGGGGACAAACATCAGAAAATCCAGTTCTAGCCTATCCATCCATAGAGTCAATAAAGTTCTAAAATTGGTCTTTAATCAAAGGTTCGCAATTGTTTCATTTGCACTCCCCATTCGAGTCACACACTTAACAAATTGGCAACTCCGTTAGGGAATAACTTGAGAAAATCTGGTGGCAGACAGTCTTGCCTCATAGAGTCATACAAATTTTTAAATCAGGTCTTCAAATAGAGATTCATAATTGTGTAGTTTGTAGCTCCCCATCTAAGTCACACAACAAATTCGCGACTCTACTGGGGATTACATCAGAAGGTTCGGTTGAAGACCATCATATAGAGTCATTGAAGCCTTGTCCCTAAGTTTACAGGGAGTGACACAGTCATTGTTGAGGATCATTTGAGGAGCTTCAATGATTTCATCGAAGGTTTAGATATGCCATATGAGGATTTACATATGAGGTTGTTCATGATGTCACTTATTGGAGATGTTAGGGATTGGTTCAACAACCTACCGGTAGCTTCTATTAAATCTCTCCAAGGATTTCAGGATCGATTTCTTGAGGAATATGGAGATCTATCTGCACCAAGTTGGGCTTCCCAAGGGTTATTGGAGATTCAAGAAAATCAGAATTTACAGCAGGAGCAAGAAAATGCTTATCCAGTCCCTCTTGGACAAAGATTGGCAAGTTATCAAGAATATCAGTGTGATCAATGTCAAGAACAATGCCAGTGTGATCAGTGTCAAATGCAATTGGCAAGTTATCAAGAATGTCAGTGTGATCAATGTCAAGGGCAGTATAGTTCTGATTCACTTGGAGATATCAGCCAGAATTCACAGCAAGGTATGTATCAGAACCAACAATCTAATGCTGATGAATATGTCAGAAATCTTTGGGATGCATTTTTTGGCATAAGGGAGTATGAAAAAGATTTTACTTCTCTGTACAATAGGATGATGAGTGTCTTCATGCAATTTCCTCCTGACTGTAAGCCTACAAGATCCCTTTTTGTTGCTCAATTCATAAAAGTATGGAAGCCTGAATCAGCTTATTGGTCATGGTCGTCAATACAGTGTGCATGTGGTCACTTGAATAAATTCATTGATGCCATGGAAGAGATAGGGTATGAGAACACTGTCAGTGTTGATTCCAATGATTGTACTTCTGATGAGTGTAGAGAAATTGATCAAAAAGTGCTTCCAATAAAAGATGAGGTATGTGCAAGTCAATATAATTCCTGTAATTGCTTGCATAGTGAAGATGAAGGTACAAGAGATCTCTCTTGTATAATAGATTGTGACAAGGAGGGAAGTGTGTGTTATGAGGGATCCAATGAATATTCAGATTTTGAAGATGCACCTATGGATTTTGATATGCAGCAAGAGGATTCTTTTACCTCTTATGAAGATCAGGATGAAGAGGCAATGGGAAATATTGATATTGAATATACAATGCCTCCAACTGCAGTTGAAAGCTATAAAGATACATTCAATGAAGAGGAGGTTTGTAAATTTGAGAATGGTTTCCAAAAAATTTTCTGGCCCATTGCATGATGAAGTTTTAAAAGATGATCAGATAATGTTTTGCCAAGGTATGCCCAGGAATGAATTTCAGGTATTTTTCAGATCCACTTGATGTTGAACAAAAGATGTTTTCAGACAAACAAGGTGATGTATCAAATTATGGAACAAGTGACTATGCTGGTAATATTCCTGTTTTCTCATTCTCTAATGACCTTAGACCTTTTTTTGATGATGACAAAAGTGACGAGTATGACTGTAAGAATGAATGTGTGGAAACTTGTTTGCTTAGCAGTGAGCAAATCTCAGATTTGATGACTCTTGAATATCAGAGATATACACATGAAGGTGATCCTGAAGTCCTTTGTCCGGTTTGCATTTGTTTTGACAGTGAAAGTTTTTCGTGCAATAATTCATGTGATTCTCAGTGCATTTCTCAAGTTGATGGTGAGACTTTTGGAGTTGACCAAATGCATGTGTCTGTTCAAGAAAAGGTATGTGATTCTAAAATTTCTAACTCATGTGGAGAAGACATTTGTTTGCATACCAAGGATGATAGAGGTCCAGATTTTATTGGTCCACATATGCATGATATTGAAAATATGAGTCATGATCTAATGCTGATTTCAAATAATGATACTGGAGAGGTGCAAAAGGTTTCAGATTTGTGTGTTTCAGACAGTGTTGATATAGCAAAATACTTTGTTTCTCAAGTGAAGCACTTTGATGATAAATTTTCAATACAGTTGGGAGAATGTTTCATAATACATGACAGTGAGAGAGATAATATAAAATGTTGTATTTCATATGCATGCATCTTGTATGTTGGTAATAATAGGGGTTTGTCCCAAGGTGTTGAAGAATTTGAATTACAGGATGATGTAGGGATTTTGGGCCAAACCGAGCATGATGATACTCTAAGAACTTGCAATAACAGTGAAAGGAAAGATTGCATGAGTATCTTCAAGAAGAATTTGATGAACTCAATGCAAAACCAGGTGTTTGACAGGGGAAAGCTTGGTTTGAGTCTTAGATTGTAACAGCTTAGAACAAATGAAGCAACACAGAGGATTAAGGGTTGCCAGTGCATGGACAACTCTTGTTTGTCCTCTTTAAAATTCTTTTCCATGGACAGTGGTTTAGGGCTTTGCATTCATCTCCATCTTGCATTCAGTTTGCATTCATTCCTTCATTTCCATTTCCATTCTACTCACTAGTTCATCATTTTGCGTCTGGTCTGCTCACCCAAGATTCTAGATGCTTGCAATGATCTAACTATCATTCATCCTCAAACGGAGCCACTATTAGAACTGTAAAAATTTGATGATTTTACATATAATTTCACTCATGAACTTCCTGATTTGGCCCTGTCATGTGCATATTCCACTCATATTTTGCCATATTTCCCCTTTGAATCTGTTGTGTCATGCATTTTTGCATTCTGGTTCATGTTGGCATAGGTATTTAAATGTCTCCCTGACCTGTGTATGTTTCACTTTTTCTTGTTGCAGGTTATCGGCATAGGTTCCAGGTTGTTTTGGTGATAGTGGAGGTCCCTGTCGGCATATGCTATAGCTTTCGAGGTGGTGTCATACCAACTATCTTTTGTTTCCTCGACTTTGCATCTTCGTGGTTCATCGGTATAGGTTGAAGGCTTTTGGTGTTTTATCAAGGCGAAGTCGGTTTGTTTCACCGAAGAAGCACAAACAATTTTCTTTGAAAATACTTTCGGTGTAACCCACTTGTGGCGTTGTAAGGTCTTGGCAAGTGACCTTCGGTCTCGCCGACCTTACGCTTTGATCTTCTCTTATTGACCATTTCAATGAGATTTGGATGCCTTCGCTGGAAGGTTATGGCAAGATGAGGATGTTTCACTTACGGTGCATAATGGTTATTCACATGGCTTTCGGTGTAGGGTTTCCCATGTCTCGGCAACCAAAGGTAAATGAGGCTTTCAGTGAAACGAAGTAATATCTACATGAGGTCTCCCCAAAGCTGGAGGGTTATGGTGACATTCGTGATGGGAATTCATCAGTGAGAGAATCTTTTGCTCATTCTGACATGTGGTTAGGTGGGATGCTTTTGGTGAAACTTAAAACGGTCAATGTGGGGTCTCCACGATACTCAAGTGTTATGGCGAAGCACAAAATGAACGAAAGACTACTATGTGGCTTCGGTATAACTAGCAGGTTGTTACAGCGATGTATTGAAGGTTTGGTGCATTTCGATAAAACATGTTGTTATCTATGTGACATCTCACCGACGGCCTGAGGTGATAGCGAAACAAATGATTACTTCGTGGCTTCGGCGACTATGAATGAGGTGGAATATGCACCTCGATCTGGACATTCTTGCGTTGCGGTAAAAGATCTGAATATTATCGATAAAAGTTGGGGTCCTCTGTGAGATGTCTCATCGACATCATAGAGTCATAACGAAACAGAATGAAGCTCACAAGTGGTTGCCTTCGGCATAGGTTGCGATATGTCCCGCCGACTGCTCACTGGTGAAAACAGAATTACCAATCACTGTGGCTGACATGACTTCGTTTAGGTGACTATTGTTGGCCGACATATTCTGAGCCCGAATCTTGTGGAGGGCCGACATGATATTTTGAAGTGTTTTATTTTCATATGTTGGGTATACATATGCACCTAGATTGTAATTGAAGATAGATCATATTTTAGACAAAAAGTAGTAGGTAGTCAAATGGCTACAGTAGGATAATTTTCTCTTTCCAGAGACTATGTGCATGATTTCAAATGGTGGTTTCAAATGAAATCAGCTGGTGTGGCAGGTTGTTTCTGGTACCAATTGTATGTTGAATTTATTGAAAAGCATTGCTAAAGCTCTCTCCAAGTTGATTCTTTCTGGTTGTTTAAATTGAAATAACAAGTTTATTCTCATTTTATCGGTGCACATTTGTTGTATCTGTGTGATTAATTGACTGGTTCTCTCAAGTAGGGATTAAATCCTTTATGTTGATCACAGTAATCAGGGGGAATTCATCTAGATTCTTAAAGTAAAGCTTAGTAATCATAATCCTGCATTGTTTATACAAGTTATAAACAGATCATATGCCTATAATTTCATTTTCTGCCAGAATAAGTTGCTCACCTCTATTTCGTTTGACTCTGCATACCCAACAAGGCACTGGTCTCTGCATTTCATCATTTTGAATTCACTTAATCTCTTTACATCTATTAATTAAGCATTCTAGGATTTAGATCAGAAGGTAGCTATCAAGTTTGGTTTCATTTGTTCACTGTCATCTGCCATTGTGGACAAAGCATTTCAGAAAGAAAATCACAAGTTAAGTCTGCACTATTCAGAAAGGTACACCCGCCTAGGTCTTGCAGCACCTGAAGAGTAGAAGGTTTGATTGTTTCAAACCTTATTCTGTTGCCCTAAAACGTATCAAGAGATTGGCAGCCTCTTGAGGCATTCAGCCTGCATTTTTGAGAGCTAACAGAACCCATACACTTTTTTGAGCATATTCCCAAATTCGCACAATCACATCTAGCACTTTAAAGGAATGCAGAGCATTCCAATAAGCCTTCATCAACACTTTATTTTGTCAAGGCTCAGACTGGAACTCTGCCACTTATAACTTGAGCATTGTAGAAGGTGTAATGACTTGAATTATTAAATATAACACCTTCACATATCGACCATCTTATCTTCTAAACCACAAGACAAAAGCTTTCTCTATGAAAGGATGTGGACCAAAATACCATGACTTTGTCTTGAAGTATACGCTATGAATGTCTTAGCAAAACTTTTGCAACTTATCTCCATGTGCGGTACACCAAATAGGAGTGATGTTAATGTAAACATATTGTAAACACAACAAAACATATGTACCTGTACCTCCACATCATACTTATACACTAGGTTGATCACTATTCTTTCATGGGTGATCCCACAATAGTGGTTTACAATTTTTGGCCAAACTGGACACTAAAATGAATTTTTCTAACTAAATCTGCACTTTCAAGCACCTATAGCGACTAAACCGTGAGGAATTTTAAGATGATGTAAACTAGAGTTTCATGACATTTTATCTGTAGATTCTAAATATATTCTTTTCAAAAAAATTGGAATCAGATTGCACCTTTTTTTCCATCTCCCTCAAAACTAGTTTTTTTCAAAAAATAGCATTTTTAAGGAGTGACGCTCACCGTATAACACTTAACTTTTTTTCCGTGAAGGATAAAATTCTAATTCTTTCGAATTTAAATTTGTAACTCCAATATCTAGTGCTTCCACTTGGTTAGATAGTGTTTTATTGATTTTTTTTCCTTAATCAAGTTTCGAAGTCAAACCAATTACAATTCAAACATAGGTGGACTTTTTTGTATGTATCAAAACTCTATTTTATTTTTTTTGTTGGATCAAGGATTTCAATATCTGGTGCACTCATATTTTAAAAAAAAATTGATAATATTCTATTTTTCCACATGTACAGAATAGAGAGCTTCATTTTTGGTGAAAAACCTATGTTTCATAAAACTAAAAAAACAAATACATAATAAAACCAAAACATATTAAAATTATAGTCATTGAATAGCTCATTCCGAGGACTACCTGATTCCAGTTGGGTTCATGAAATCTCCTCCATTTTCATCCTCAACCCAAGCTTCGAAGGGAAAAAATTATGGTTTTTTTTGCTAGAGAGCAGCGAGGTGGGAAAAGGGGGGTTTGAGTGCACCCCCAAGGGTTCGAGCAAACCAGGGCTCATTCAAACCCTGGTTCATTCAAACCCCCTTTCAAAAAGGGGTTTTCATTATTTTTTTTGGCAGGATGGGGTCCACCTTGCATTTATCTAGCTCACACGAACCAGGGTTCATTCAAACCCTTTTTTGGTTCACTTGAACCAAAGGGTTCATTCGAACCCCAAAAACCAATTTTTTTTGTATGGGGTCATTATTTGCCACTTTCCTTCCTCACTAAAATTGTAAACCACTTTTGTGGGTTTACCCTCATATATTGCATTACTGACTTGTACCAACAAATATCTATGCACATCAACTATCTCTGGAGTAGATACAATCTTTAGCACACACATATGACATCAATGACAACACCTAAATTGCTAATAATTTCCCCCTTTGTCATTGATGACAACACACATATATATCTACAAGACTTCTCTGCCCCTTCGACATCAAGGGAAAATGACATAATATATTTTACTTATAACAACCCAAAAAAAGTGTATGAACTCCCCCTTACTATATGATTTCTTACAAAAATACACTCCCCCTGAGATGGAGATGCCTAAAAACTAATGTTATTTTCTTACAAAAATAAAAAAGATACTGCAATCTTTCGCAAAACTATACTTGAAGATAAAATTGTCTTATCTACACTTTTCCAACTCCCTTAAAAGGTAGAATGTTCTTGTAGATTACCTTAAGGTGTGCAAGAGTTGCAACCCAGTTTGCTTTTACTAAGGTAAGAATATGATTTTGACATTCAAACTGCATGAGTAGATCCTCAACCTCATCCATACTACTAGGAGCCTTCATTTTATGATCAATTTTCTTTGCTTTTGTCAGCAACTTGGATAATGATGCAAGCCTCACATTAATTGCTTCTCTTAACAGGCTGAATTGTTTCTTCATCTACTCTCTCTGGTCCATAAGCAATGATAACTGCAAATGAAAATTTTATATTTGTGCTCTAGTGGATCCATCCTTATCTTTTGATAAATCATGCATTCAAGCCATTTAAGTGATTTGTGACTCAATGGATTGAATCTAATCCTTAAAGTTTTTAATGGAATTGGGACATTTCAAACAAAATTGATAAAGTGTGGTGACTTCATCAACACAATCCTTAAACTTCTTTATGTTTTCCTTTAATTTATTATGTGCACTAACACACCGATCAGATGCTTTAGCCATCCTCTTATTAGTTATCTTCCTCAAGGCTTCTTGCTCTGCCTTCTACTCAATGTGTGAAGAATGATCCTTAAAAGAATCCATCAAAAGCTTCAATTTATGTTTTGGAGGCAAGGAAGAATCCATATTTAGCTCTGGTAAACCTTCATGAATTATCTTTACACCATCATCTAATATTTCAGTCTTCTTCAAATGTTCTTGCAAAATCTCTTTTCCTACTAAAGCATGCAAGATATCACCAAGTTGTAACTTGTGAAGGGGATAAATATTTGACAGATCAACTTGTCCTTCATGAGTAGGTATTTGTAGAAGTTGGGGTGTCACCACATGTTGAAACTGCATCTACAACCCTACTAGGTCCTTGAAAGAGTCTGAAGATGAAGAACCTTGACTTATATCCATAGAAGCATCTTACTTCTCAACTATCTTCTCATTTGCATTATGAACATTCTCAGGGTCATCCTCTTTCTTTTTCTCATCATTTCCTGAATTCTCTAGAGGAGGAATATTATGTTATTTACTAGAATTAGTGTTCCCAGAGTAGGCACACTCACTTCACCTTGATCTCCTACACCTTGTGCACCAACCTTCTCTAGAGGAGGACTCTCCTCATTCATATTATCATTTCTCTCTTTCTCACTACCTTCAAAAACTGATAGATCTATGTCTTGAGTAGACACATTAGGTATATCCTACAGGATAGTGTTATTCGAAGGAACTTGTTTCTCAGTAGTCACCTTAGCCTTCTTCATTTCTTCAAGAATTTTGGATGTCTTTTCTTCTATCTCTTTCTCCATCCTTTCTATCTCTTCTTTATCTTTCCCCATTAGAGTATTTATCCTTTGTTTGGTTCTAAACACTTGTGCCTAACTTTGAGATAATTTAACCCTTTTTCATGAGAAATAGATAAACCAGCCTTCTTTAATGCTTATTTCCTTGTTTTAGTTTCTTTCACTACAACATCATTCCTTTTTATTATTGAGTGTATCTACAAGACTTGTCGGAAGTTGATCAATAATCTCATTTAGATCCATATTAAAGCTATTCATATACATAACTATAGCCTTTTCAATTGTGTCCTTGTCAACAAGAGGCATCTTATCATAAAGTTCAACAATCTCTTTTAGTGCATCATGTTATGCAATTGCATTGATAGCAGCCTCAAGCTGTAGAGGTTCATATTCAGGTGTTTTCGGAGGATCCTTCTTTGTTTTCTTTACTTTTCCTTTCCTTTTTCTTTAGCTGTTCTTTCTTCTTCTCCTCCTTCTTTTGTTCTCTTCTCTCTTCTCTTCAATACATAAGATTTCATTTCTTCTTCTTCATCTTCTTCATCATCATCCACATTCACCGAATTAATCATTTTCCTTTTTTCCATCTCCTTAGATCTTGGTTTCTTCCTTTTTGTAGGCTTAGCTTGTGTCAGTACTTCAGTAGCAGCTCTTCTTCTGTTAGGAGGTGTTTGAGCATATTTGAAAGGTTTAAGAGAAGTAATAGTGACAGAGGCAAACCTACTTGTCCTTCTTGGTCCTTCTAGAGTTTGTGGAGTGGTAACAAGAGCTTGTAGAACATCTACATGACCCTCGGGAGTGCCAAACATCTTTTCCAACTTTGTCTTCATCTTCCCCACCTTTTCCTCTACATTCTTCGTGGCCTTCAGTGTCGGCATAGGTTTGATGGAGCACAACCCCAATAGCTTCCTTTGCAATTAGGTGGGGTTGATCAAGCCAAAATATATCTTCATGAATCCAACTCAATTTGATTCTAACCCATTCATCTTCAAATAAAAATTGGGGAAACCCTTCCAAACATCTAAACATTTCGCTTCCACATTTGCATACTCCAGTTGGAGCTGAAAATCATCACCCAAGGGTTAATTGTATCTGAACTCTTCTAGCTTTACATGGTTGTACTCATTTAGTTGTGAGTGAATATAGACGTGAGCATCTTCTGAATGCAACATGTTGATAGGAACGGGAGAGAACACTCCATCCTTATTGGTCACAGTGGATTTGTATGAATGTTTCTTGAATTTTGGCCTTGGCCATGATAACACTTTCTAGATACTAGGGTTTTACAAGAAAACTAGAGAAATACCAGTGAATATTGCCACAAGGATTTGCAAGTAATTCATAAAAAACCTTCTTCACTTCCTTAGCTCTTGCACACACTTAATATCATTCGAATGAGATCAATTTTGATCAAGTAGGATTTAAATTCTCTTCACACCTACCTTGGTGACTTCTCATTAAATTATTTTTTGTACTTGACACAAAAAACATTTTACTTGTTTGAGATATCATAGAGATCCATGTTCATTTAGCAAACTTTTGTAGAGAGTTTATTTGCTCTGGAACCTTGGAAAAACAAATACATTCCACCATTAACCATTATGTTGAGGACTTCAACATCTTATGCATTATAGGGGTTTAAAAATATTTGCAATTGTAGCTCCCCCTAAGACAATACTTTCTTTTAGTTACCAAAGGATCCATCTGCACCAGGCAGAGGTACAAATTCATTCTTTACTTCACTTTATTCCTTCTTCTATCATATCTTGTTTGTTTCCTTCTTTTTCTAATTAGTGTCAATATTCTTTTAAGGAGTAGAAGGTATTACATTATTTTCCTTGTAGAACCTTGCAATATGTCCTAGTTTATTACAATTGTAGTAGGTGATACTAATTTTCAGAGCATAATTACTTCTCTTATTAGATCTAAAATCAATAGCCCTACGACCAAACTTGTTGCATGTGTAGCAATAACCATGGAAGGATTGAAAAGTCATAGCATTATTATTTCTTATCACTTTACTTTTGCATTCATTAGCCTTATGACCAAATTTATTGCAAGGATAACACTGACCATGAAATGATTGAGAGTTCATAACATTGTACCTTGGAGGCCTAAATGAATTTTGACTCATCTTGCTTCTACATTCAGCAACCTTATGACCAATCTTATTACAAGCATAGCAATTACCATTGAACTTGGTAGGAGTAGTTTGTTTAGGAGCAAGCTTTCTGAAGTTTGTCTTCTTGTTCTGAGCAGGAATGAATCCACCTTCTTTCTTCTTTTCTCGATCTATCTTTGCATCTTCTAAGGCATTCTTCTTAGAATCTTTAGTGAAATGTTTCTCCTCATTTGTATCAAACTTTCCTTCTGCTTTGAAGTTATCATATAAGCTTGCAGATGCACTGGTTATAGGACTTTTCCCCTTTTCAAAATCAAGACCATATTTAAATTCTTTTGATAGCTTTTGAGAGTTAGTCAACTCATTAAGAATTTCAAAACCTTCTTTCAATTTCAAACCTTTGTCAATTTGGTTTTTAGCATTTTCCAGTTCTTTTCTCAAGGAAACAACCTCTTCTTCAAGTTTTGAGCATTCAGAAGCTTTATCATTGAGCTTGGTATTCAAGTAAAATTCAATCCTATTTCCTTCTTCAACCTTAACTTTCAAATTAGAGATCACATATTTTACCTCCTTGAGTTTAGTCTCACATCCTTTACCTCCTTCCATTCGAGCTTTCAGTTTGCCAATTTATTCTTTTGATTCTCTAGCGTGTTCCTTCAACTTGACAATTGTCTCCTTTGAATTTTCAAGCATGCATTCATATTTAGTACATTCTTGCTTCATTCAAATCTTCAAGAGTAGACTTGAGTTCTCTTTCAAAATCTACTTCACAATCTTTTGGATTGATGTCCCAACCTTCAAGTTCCATTGACTCTAGATCTAGTTCTGGAATAAACATATCATTGATCTTTGCTACAGATCCCTTGTGTTCAACTGTCCTAGATCTACCTCAGTTGGTAGGCTTCTTAGAGGAACTTTTCTTTAATACCAATTGTTGAACACACCAAAATGTTGAGAAGGGGGGTGACTCAGCATACACTAAAACTTAAACAACTTCATTTGCAGATTAAACATCACATCAAATTAATTGAAGGAAGAATGGAAATGAAAGCATATACCACACAAAGACACCAATATTTTTACGTGGAAAACCCAATGAGGGAAAAACCACGGTGAGAATTAACTCACAATATATGAAGCTCACTGCTTACAAAAATTACAATATTGTTTAAGGCTCACTATCTAAGGACATGTAAAGTAAGGCGTACAGCCTTAGGGCAAGATACAAGGACTCATTGATGAGGCTCACTACCTGATAGTAGGATACATGAAAATTATAATGAGAACATGAACATGAACATGAACTACTATAAAATAAGCATCTATCATATGCTAATGTAGCAATCCCTTTTTCACACAATTACTCCATCATACTGGTTTCACAAACTTCATATTCAACATATTGCACAATCTCAATTCTTTGTTATTGTTACCGGCACAAATAATTTTGTTCTTCTATAAATACCCTCTGCAACAACTCAAAAACCCAATTAGGTCAGCTCTAAGATGACCTTTAGATGAAATGTATGATACTACATAGATCAGCTCAAAACATATACACTGTGAAGAGGAAATAAGCTGCAGATCAACACTCAACAAAATAGTGCCCAAATACATCACAACACATTCTTCAAAGAAAAATTAATTAATCAAGATCAATCACATATGAAGGAAACAAGATTGTCGGCCCAAACAACATCAACACCACCAAAACTGCCAACTGTTCACCTTTACACCACTGAGGAGAAACCAAAAACATCACATGCAAACCAAGATGTGAATAATATAGTCTATGCATAATATCTCTTCAACCTTCCTTTCAAGTACCTGATTATTATGTGCTAGCACAAGAAGAGAAACATATTGAGCTCTGATGAAAACAGAGCATCCCAAACATACTGTAACACTTCAAAACTTAGGATATTATATTTTTGTATGTACCAAAACATCTGAGACATGCAAGTATGAACCCATACACTTTTTTGAGCATATTCCCAAATTTGCACAATCACATCTATCACTCTAGAGGAATGCAAAGCATTCTAATAAGCCTTCATCAACACTTTATTTTGTCAGGGCTTAGACCGAAACTCTCACTTATAACTTTCACTACAGAAGGTGTAATGACTTGAATTCTTGAATATAACACCTTCACATCTCAACCATCTTATCTTTTGAACCGCAAGACAATAACTTGTGTTGCGGAAGGATGCAAACCAAAATACCATGACTCTATCTTGGAGTATACACTGTGAATGTCAACAAAACTTATGCAGCTTATCTCCATGTGGAGTACACCACATAGGAATGATATCAATGTAAACATATTGTAAACACAACAGAACATGTGTACCTACCTTTGCATCATACTTAGACACCAGGATGATCATCATTCTTTCATATACTGCATTGTTGACTTGTACCAATAGTTATCTCTGCACATCAACTATCTTCAAAGTATATACAATCTTTAGCATACACATTTGACATTAATGACAACACACATTGAGTTGACATAATGACAACACCTATTGCCAACAAGATACTCGTAAGATATTATGACTTGTGGATGAAACCCCATTAGTTACAAGAGTTAGAGGATGAAAAAACTTTATTCAAGAGGGCATTTACAACCAGGGAGTGTAGTAGAGCTTCAAAGATTGATGAAATTTAGCTAGTTTTAGTGTGGTGTGATTGTCTTCCAATTCAGGTTTACAATTGTATTTCTAGTTTGTTGCTAGTGATTTTTATGTTGTTTGGATTTTATTTTTTTGTTAATCATTTTCTCATGTCTATTACCATGATATGAAACATTCATATTTCAAGTGAGATCAGTTTGGCAATGTTTGGGTGGAATAGCTAGTGTGTGTGGTTGCAGTTTGTATTAGATTTTGGAGTAGTTATTCCCGATTTGTCGTTGCTATTGTGGGAATTTTCTTTTTCTCTAGAATCAAAGGTAAGTTATATTACTTCTAGATTTATTTTTTTCTTTATGGGTAAATTTTGGCAATGTATTATTAAAATGTTGCAATGTGAATTACACCCGATTTGAATAGAAGTTGTTTTTTATGTTTCATATTTATTTTACATTGTTGTTGTTGGTATTTTTGTTGTTATGAAAGTCCATTTTCATGTAAAAATTAGATTCACATCATAAATATAAGTTGAAAGAGTTTATTGGTTGATTTGGAGCAATTGTAGTGTCAACTAGCTTGCTAGTTTATGCAATTTTTTCAAGTAGTTGTGAAATTTGATTTATATAATTCTCAAATCTGAATTTACGAGAAAAAATTCTATTTGGTTTATTACATGAAAAATTCTTGACGTGTTCAATTTTTTCTTCCACAAATGTTACTCCTTGACCCTCACTTGATGACACTCACATTTGAGTTCCAACTTCATAAAACACGTGACATGCTACAAATGATTCAATAGATCATCAATTTGATGTACTAAATATAATTTACTCATAATAATATTATTTAACCCCTAATATTTTATGCACATCCATCACATAGATCATATTTCTTTGGCAGTATAGCAATAGGTGATCCATATGTTGAGCTACTTGGTCTAATAGACCTTGCTCTAACAACTTATTGATTTACTCAACTTTTTGTGCTTCAATAATACTCTAACTATATATAAATCCAATTTGGATAAAGGAAACTTAGGTAATAACCTAATTTTAGGTTGTATAGTTCTCTTTAGGAGTAGCTCCTTAGAATCTACAAATAATTCAAAACAAATTACTAAAACTATCCATACATTATTTTTATTGATGAGCATATATACAATGTAGTCCAGGGTTTAACTCTACCCTTTATTGTTTTCTTTGAATCTCAACAATAGAAAAGAAAACTTATTGATGGCATTGATCTATCATTTGGCTTTGGCTACACTTATCATGGCGATTTGTGTTTCCTTGTTGACTACATATTAAATGTAGGGTTGTTCATCTACAATCAACCTATATTTATTTAACATATCTAATAGGTAGTATCTTGGAGTTATAGGTATGGACTTTCAAATATAACCCTACATGCATTCATTGGTACTTAATTAACCAACACTTCATCATTGGAATCATTTTCTATGAACAAATTGACTATACACTTCTTCTTCACCTTAATCCCATGTCATCTTTCAACCAACCTAATACATAAGGCTACAAATGATCTAAAACTAACAAATATAATTCATTCACCACATTGATTGTTGTAATAGCATACTAAGTTAAACACTGGATACTCAGTTGGAAATACAATAAAATGTCCACACATTCTCTTTTGAAGAATGTTCATCATTATTCTTCGTGGCTACAAGAGATCTCCTTTTTAACCTATTTTAGTTACAAACAATCACTTGAATTGGTGCTTGGAAAATTCACTTTCTAAAGCATATTTCACTCCTTTAATATATATTAAATATCTTAATTTTATAAAATTAATAATGGTAACTGAGGAAAATATGTTAAACTATAGATTTCTTTGGGGCAAACTTTTAACTCATCACAAAGCAAAACATTTGGTTAGTTAGCTACAAAAGTAGTGACTTAAGGTGCCTTCAATTAGGCTCTATTTTAACCTAGTGATACCCATATGGAATTCAAAACTTTAAATCTTTCTTAGAATAGTTGCCCCTCATAACTCTTTGTTGGTTTGCCCAATTATAAATTCATCAAAATAGGTTTACAATAAAATGACTTTTGATGATCAGAGTTGGATGTCTGCCACAAAAAAATCTTGACTAGTGTTGTGCATGAGTTATCTACCATGAACATAAAAAATAGTGAGGATAAAATGTACACTGGTCAGCAAGAGATTGGAACTAAAACAATCAAGCTTGAAGCTCAAGGATAACTAGTGCATATCAAGGTTTGAAAACTTTCCATACTATTTTCTAAAATCACTCAATCATGTTTTGCAGTGTGAGATCTATCAGATCAAATCTGTCGGTGCTTTCTTCTTTATTTGGATGAATGTGCCCTGGACACTGAAGGTAAAAAATAGCAGGTAAGCAAATTCTTATGGAGGGAATTTTTCTCTTTGAAGTTATGGATTGAGTCATTGGTGGGGTTTCTCCTAGTAATGTTGATCTTTTCTGTCAAGGGCAAGTTCAATCAAGGCATGATCTACTACAAGAAATAAAGTGATGGATGCTTAACATTGTTTGGATGGGCACTTGTTTTCAATTCAATTGCTACTGAGAAGGATATATTTGCTAGATATTATTCCTTTTTTCAGAGAGATCATCTTTCATGCAACCAACACCCATTTCGCAACATAGTTTTACTTGAAAGATGGAAGGAAATTATAGACTTGTCACAAGAAAAGTCGACAAACTCTATCATACGTGATGAAGTACTGAAAAGATTCCTTCAAGGTTTTCATTTGCAACTCAAATTAATTGAGTTGGAGCATTTAGTGAATTTTGATGCACCTATGGGATTGTTAAGGAAAGAAGATAAGTTCACAATCTGGTATCTAGAAAGGCACATGATGGAAATAATAGCAGATGACTTGAAACTGTATTGAGTTTGATTGGGCTTAAACAACACACATTAAGCTTTCACTGCTTAGGTGGTTGTGGGTCCATTCCTTTCGCCTAACTCCATTTCCATTTATTTCCATCAAAAAATAGTCGTCGTTAACATTTGAATTTGAACATTGTTCCCACATGTTTGATCACAAAGGTGGAGTCAATTGGACCTAGAATGAGTAGTTACAGTTTTTGTTGAAGCATATAAATCATTCTAATTATTTCCATCTCACCCCTTCTAATAGGATGCAGAGAAGAAGATGAAGGATGACAATTGAAATAGTAAGAGACCATAAATAGGAATGCACCAATGATCAACCATAGGAGGTGAGTAAAGGGACAAAGTTATCATTCACATTTACTATTGATTCAAAGGTAGGTTGTGGTGGTACTATAGATTCAATAAAATCTTAAATAGAACTTTAGATGAAAAGTGGATTACAAACTAGTTTCCCATAATTGTTTACCATGTGGAGCTGTTGGTCGAGTAAATGAGTCATTTGGCTAAGAAGATTTAAATGGTGCATAGAATTTAGCAATTAATGAAAGGATACATGAAATCAAACTATTGATCATTATGAAAATGATATTTTTAAATCTTGATATTTTTTGTTCAAAGATGAGTCATAGATCATAGTATTTTCAATTTGGTCAATTCTCATACTGGCTAGAATATGGGTAGCTTGATTTGCTTCTCTATAATAATGGTTGAATTTATATGAGACAAAGATATCCTTATGTTGTGGTATGAGGTAAAAAAAAATATTTTTATTTGAGAAAGAAATCAGCCTTATGTTTCGGCACTAATGACCTACTTATAGAGAAAATAAAAGAAAAACATTATTAATTAAAGGAATAATAAATATTCTTTAGAAACTATGCTTTTAGATCTTTAAAAGTATTTTTTTTGTTTCTCAAAACATTTATTAATATGAGTAGAAGCAACGCTACATTTTAAAATAATTTCAAAAAATTTGTAATTTGACATCAAATACTACTACATATTTTTACATGAAAAATAATCGTTTTGAATATGTAAAGTTTTATACATTTATAATAGTAATTTTTCTATTATATTTGTTACTAAAATTATTGTTCATAACCAGTTTCTATACAGTGTGAAACTCAAATTTGTATGTATTATTAAATACTACCATATTTGTATACACTTTATATCAAATACTACCTAATCTTTGAGGCATTCTGTCAAACAGGTCACGTTGCTTGTCTATGCTTCCACGTTTTGCATATCCTGCAATCATGGCATTCTGTCAAACTATCCTTGGAGCCATTCTGTCAAACAGTTCACGTGCCTTATCTAATCTTACACATTTTCCATTCATGTCTACCAGGGCAGTTGCAGTACATCTGAAAAAACTCCTCTGCCGTTTATCCTGTCATGGATGTCCATACCCTGTTCCAAAGCTATCATTTTCACATAGGCTGGGAGGATTCTGCAAAGGTTGCGGAGTCTGGCTTTACCCCAGCCAATCCCATTTGATCGGAAGTTTCGAAATCCTTTTCAAGGAACGCGTTTTGTGCATATCCTGCAATCATAGCATTCCATGAGACCAGATTTCTTTGAGACATCCGGTCAAACAGCTCATGTGCCTTGTCTATGCTTGCACATTTTGCATACATGTCTACCAGAACAGTTCATTTGTCTGACAATAATTGCCCTTCCGTTCTGCTTCGATGGATGTTCGTACCCTGTTCCAAAGCTCCCATTTTGGCACAAGCGAGGAATATGCTGGAAAATAAAACTGATCGCGATGGAAACCTGTTTGTCACAACGACTGCATCGGGAGGATACCCGTGTCTTCTGTCCGCTGCGGTAACCATTTGCATAAGTTAAGAAAGGCTGTGAAAATACCTCAGCGGCGAGGTAGACGGGTGTACCCTTTGCCATCGTTTTTGTTTCATGCCATCAAACGCGCGGGAACAGTGTTCGAATTCAAACGTTAACGGCGACTATTTTTTGACGGAAACAGATGGGAATGGAGTTAGCGGAAGGAATGGGCCCACAGCCATCTCTACAGTCAAAGGTTAGTGTGCGCTGTTTAAGCAGCCCTTGGCTGATCATCACATTCCAGACTTTGATAGGCCAAGATGATATTCATATTGATAGTGTTAAGAGACTTTGTACGTTCTCAATATTTTAAATGTTCATGTGCAAACATAGGGAAAAAATCATCCCCAGAGATGCCAAGTGATCTTATGTCATATCCAAAAAGCTCATAATTTTGGAGCAGCCTGATGAAGTATATAGGAAACAGAGCAGCAACCCATTGAACTAGTGGAATATATTTCGTTTGCTATGAATTCTTTACCCTCTCCAAATTCAGTCGGTCGTTGGAATAGAGAACTTGTAAGAACAGCCATTATACATACCAATACCTCCTTAACCAATGCACGTAGATATCATTGTCTATCAAAGTGCCATCAAAATTACTCACATCTTTTCTCAATTACTCTGTGCAGAGATCTCAGGAGAAGGATTGCATCACTCTATTAACGAACCTTGAAAAATCGCAAGGAAGGAATGATTGTGTTGTTGGTGAAGATAGTCAGATAGGAAGAATCCCTTAAAGCCATACTTGGAATACATTGGTTATCTTTACCAACGGATATAACCTCTCTCTGAACAAGAATAGTTTAAGCTTGGCTATATGGACATTTTACAAGCTCCATTGCAGCCTCTAATGGATAATCTTAAGGCTCAAACTTATGAAATGATTGAGAAAGGCACTGTGAAGTATGTTCAGTATCAGAAATCAATTCATGCTGCCCTACTTGATTGGGTGCACGAGGAGAAAGCATCAACAACTACTACCGTACTCATGGTTGTAGTTGCTAGCCGAGGACCTCTAGTAAGGTCTTCATTGCAAGCTTCCTGAGAAACAGATAGAAAATTGAGAGTTTGAGCGACTGGATATCTCTCCTGATTTGAAGGATATGAACAAATCCGAGGAGGAAGAATTCCCCCGAACATTTTTTCCAAAAATAAAACTAACATTTTGAAGCAATCAATAAAAACTTTGATGAAGTAAGCTCTCGCCCAATTCCACAGAAAAATCCCTACTTGAGCTACCGATTACAAACAACAATGGTTATTCTTACTATCACAAGATTGGTGTTATTATTCTTATGGCCATCTTTCAGGATAATTGTTTGTGATTACATAATGAAGTTAAGAAATAAGTATACAAAAGTGTTATGCTACAATGCCTATCTCTTTTTTCGATGACAATCTATTTTATATTTTTGATAAGATTTTGTATTTAAATAGATTATCACATCTTTATGAATAAAATCTTTAGATCTTGATGGCGGATCTTCAATGGTATGAGTTTACTAATGGAGAGATTATTGGTCTATGGATGACTAGGTGTATGGAATTTATCATGATAATACTTCTCTCATTTATGATAGTCATTGAGGTCATGATGATTATCAATATGTCTAGAGGTCAATGTTAGAGTCTAAGGGTAGCAAGGTCCTAAATGTCATGATTAACATTGGTATTTGATTATAAAAAAATTCTCCTTAATAAGGTAAGACATTATAATAGTTTCATAATAATTTGTATATTTCTTGAATATATTGCTTACCATGATGCTCTTGACTTGAGAAGACCCATATAACACAACATACAATAATAATGTTTCTAAGATTAAGGATAGTCATGATTGTTGTGATCGTATGAGTAATTATGTCTATTTTGATTATGGCTATACAATAGCCTTGGGATAATGTATTTCGTAGTTTGTATAAGGCTAATGCATTAAGAGTTGTTGAATAGAATGATCCCTTAATTATCTTTCTAATACTATGATTGCCATCATTCATGTCATTATCCTCCTCATTTACAAGTTTTCAAAACTTTATCATGATTTCCTCATAAATTTCAATGATATCATGTAACTTAGGGACTTTCTTAGAAGGATACGACTATCCATAGTAGTACTATGATATTTGCTAACAATCTAACTTCCTTCCTTTCTTTTAATATTCTTCAAGGTGGTTCTATAGCAATCAATGAGAAAATGAGCTACAAATCTACACTTTAAGGTACATAACAATCATGGATATCACTATGTCTTGACATCCTTCATTACTAAGATGGGGAACTTTTCATTGAATTAAAAAAAATAGTTTATAATTTCTCACTCAATAAAATCAAAACAAGGGTAATCATATCTATTATGAATTCGTGACAATATTTTAGCTTAATGACAAGGTTATTTTAGTGATATTAGATGTATTTTGGGACTATCTCCTCTATACGTGTGTGGTATGGAATTTTTAAGTGATATTAAATTATCATGAAAAAGCCTCTTAGGTGATATGAGACTAGCCAATTGGTGATTACTATTCTAGAAGATCTAAATTGTAGAGTTCTACATGAAATGATCTTAGTCTTGATATTAACATTTATGACACTCTCACCCTTGATGAGGTAGTCCTCTTAGTTTTTAGGGTTGACATTTAATTGATGCCTAACAACAAGGTGGAAACCTTTGTAATTTAGTACCTAATGAAATCCTACATAGAACCTATTATTGTTATTGTTGTTGATTATGAAAACCTTAATAAGACTATCTAGGCACATGACTATCCTATAAGATTTATAGTAGCCTTAATAACCTCACATGAATATCTTATTTTTTTATAGATTTAATAATTTTTTGAGAGTATCCTTTTGTCCATTGTTGTTCTCTATGATATCACAATGATAACACATAGGAAATTAAGTGACTATCTAGCCTAATTCTGACAATAACCTAGTTTGATTGTTATCTTATGGAAACATTGGTACTCCTACTAGCTACTACAAAATAATTATAACTCATGTTGATAATAGATATAAAACATGTAGAAGTGATGCATGACTATATTTTATGTATTTTCATGATAAACTCTACTTAATTATAGTGTTCTTTGTTGGACCTTTAACTCCCTCTTGATAATTCCTAGAAGCAATAATGGCTCTATGGATACCATAAAAAAATTCTAAAGGTGTGATATCCCCCATGATGCTATTAGGATAGCCTAAGCAACACTATACGGATAAGTAGCCAACCTCTATTGTGTTGCATTATTTCTTAGGTTAACATTATCTTATTATTGTTGTAATAATCCTAGGATGTCATTTATTGTTGACAACATGGTTGTTCTCAAATGGTGTTGAATATTCCACCTAACTTTGTGACATATATTTCTTCTTTCTTAGTATACAGTTACCCTTGTGAGGACTATTTTTTACACTTCCTTTATAATCATAGAATTGGTAAGGAAGAGATACCTCACTATCTAGGGTTTGGTGAAAGTACTTGTCAAGGTTATTTTCAATTGTCATGAGTGTTGAATGTTGACCACCCAAAGAAAACAACCATCTTTACTATGTAGGATGGTCATGTAGGATGATAAAAAAAATTATTTATCTCTACAACTATTCTTACAACCTATGGTGAAATGTTGATTAAAATGAAATAAACTTATTTGTGGATTGTATGAATTTCTTGGATCTAAGCAATGATGTTGATCTTTAAATAAGCATTTCATCTACTTGGGTGCATGTCAAAAAATAAATCACCATACTAAAATGATATAAATTTTCTTAGGAATTCATAAAAACTAAACCCTTGTAATTCTATCTCTACCTATGGTTGAATATGTATGCATCTACAACCTATTTTATCTTAGTTTTTTAAAATATCAGGACACATTTATCAAGATAATTGAATGTAGAAATAATTTTTTTTACAAGTACAATGGTTCCTTAGAATTGATATTCAAAATGGGATTGTAAATCACTATAATTAGTTAACCCTAAGGTTAAAATCTAACAAAAAAGATGTTCCAAAAACATTTCCACATTCCAACACCAATTAAACATAGTAAAAACCTAGTTTTCTCTTTGCAACAACTATTGGGGGAGTTTGATATCATGCATCGCATGTCAAACCTTGTAGTAGGTGTTAGGCACCAAAATATTTAATCGTCTATCTTTCATAAGGGTTATAGCTCCTACTTGACAGTTGTAGCTCTATCATGATAGCTAGGTGAAGGTTTTCAACACATACCAAATAATTAATTTTAGCCATAAAGTATTTAAAATATATAAGGTAATTAGAGATCTACTATAGGGAATCTAATGGTGCATTCAAGCTAGGCCATATATCTAGTGGACCTTGTCCAAAACTTCATTCTAAATTACCTCCTTTCCATCATTTAAATTTAAATTATTGGTACCAAATATTATTTTAAAAGATAATAAAGGGTTTCAATACTTCAAAGAGAGATTGTAAAGGTTGTAGATACTCCAAAACAACTTCCAAGCTATTTCCAAGACTATTTAATGGTTCCATGAGAGTTTTAAGGGGTTAATCTCATGGTGAAAACTTAGAGACCTTTCTAATGTATGAATGATAGTAACATTGCATAAAAACTCCCCTTAAACACTCAAATCAACAATAATAATAGCTTTAAGAAATCCCCCTAAATATATATATATATATATAATCCTAGTGGACCTTTCATTTTTTTGGAAAAAATATTAATTTCTATTGGCAAATATTATATTTTATTTTTAAATAAATTTTATTGGTTTTTTTAATCACTATAAATTTGTAGAAAACATTGGTGGATCTTGATGAAAAATAGGAAAATGCATTAAATACCATGGTGAATCTGTTGGTGTAGGTTTATATTTCCTAGTGGGTTAATTTATTTTCCCTTAGTCTTAGGTTTTTCCTACACTTTTATTAAGCTTGATTAGGATAATAAAGTGAGTAAAAATAAGTGATGTGAAGTCCCCTTCCTTAAAGGGGTAGAACACTTTCCACTTTTGGTGATCATCTCCACTTCTGGTGGTTAATTCCTATTGTTGGATTTGCCACCTACATCATCTCCTTAGTTCTATATAAACTCACTACCTAGCTCTTGTTTTTTTATTAATTCTCTTGCATTGTTGCATACTTTGGCATGTCTGCACCTTGATGCATGTAGTCATTATTCTACATATTTGCTTTCAGCTCCTAATGCAATCTTGTCATCTTGACTTTTGCACATCTCTTGGAATCTTGGATCTGTAATTGTGTTATTTCATTTATAATTTTATGGCTTATCGAGCTCTCATAGAAGATCTTGGTTATTTAATCTAAGTAAAAGTACAAACCTGTGTCACACTTTGGGCCAACTAATTAGTTTTGGGTGAACTATTTTTCAGGAGAAAATGATTCGATCGAGTGGGTTTCAGTTGAAACTACATGGCGGCTACATGGCTCTGACATGGCCACACATATTCGATCAAATATTTGAAATATAAAAATAAAAAAAGAAATGGTTGTGGGTATTTTGCATGTTCGGGAAAATTTATTGTTATTGAAGGTTGTTCGAGCAAAGAAAGGACTTACAAATTGCTATCGAACCCCAGGTAATCTTTATTCTGCATTCATTCTTGCATCATTATTTGCTTTGAAAATTATTTTTTTTGGTTAGCTAAGTTAATGATTGGATGTGCTTTTGTTTATTTTTTGTATGTTACATGTTAGAGTTTTGTGTAAACACTATTTGTTAAGTAAGGGTTGGGTGATCCCACAATACTGGTTTACAATTTTGTTGAGGAAGGAAAATTGCAAAAACGCTCCCATAAAAAAAAAGAAAAAAACAAGGTTTTTAGTGGTTCGCATGAACTGGGGTGTTTGTATGGACCCAAAAAGGGGCTTGTATGGACCCTAGTTCGAGCGAACCCTATTTAATGGTGGGACCCAATTTTTGGCATTTTTTTAAAATGAAGACAATGGAAAATTCAAAAAAAGGGGGGGTTCACTCGAACTAGGGTCCATATGAACCCCCCTTCAAGCGAACCCCTAAGGGGGGTTTGCTCAAAACAGGGTCCATACAAACCCCCCTTTTTCCCCCTTCTCCTCCTCTTCTACCAAATCTTTGCAAAATTTTGCCTTTCAAAGCTCGGGTTGAGGATGAAAATGGAGGAGACTTCACAAACCCAACTAGATGATGGTAGTCCTCGGAATGAGCTATCCATCGAATATAATTTTAATATGTTTTGGTTTTATTATATCATATATATATAGTTTGATTAAACATAGGTTTTTCACCAAAAATCAAGCTCTATGTTCTGCACATGTAAAAAAATAGTAGACTATCAAAATAAAATTCTGAAAAATATGTTCGGGCTAGGTATTGATGTCCTTGATCTAGTAAAAATAAATAAATTTTGATACATACAAAAAAAGTTATGTTGTATACGGTATGCCTGTGTCTGAATTGTAATTGGTTTGACTTCGAAACTTGATTAAGGAAAAAATATTCAATAAAACACTATGAAACCAAATGAACCTATTAGATATCATAGTTACAAATCTAAATTTGAAAAAAATAGAATTTGATCTTTCATAGAAAAAAAGTTATGTTATTTACGGTGAGCATCACTCCTTAAAAATGGTGTTTACTGATAAAAACTAGTTTTCGAAGGAGATGAAAAAAGAAATGCAATCTAATTCAAAAAAAAATTAAAAATATATATTTAGAATCTACAGGAAAAATGCCACAAATCAATAGTTTGCATCATCTTCAAATTCCTCATGGTTTAGTAGCTATAAGTGCCCAAAAGTGAAGATTTAGTTAAAAAAATTCAATTCAATGTCCAGTTTGGCCAAAAATTGTAAACCGGTATTGTGGGATCACCTGATTTTATGTGTTTTTTTAGTTTACAAGTTTTGGAAAACAACCTGTTGATCTCCCATGCCCATCACTTAGCGTTGTGCTAATTTGATTGCTATGCAAGGGTTTCTCTAAAGGTCTCGACATTAGACATTTAGTAGTTCCCTTACTCTGTTGTCTATGCATCACCCATTTAGTGGGCTCAACCCCTTCTTCATCAACGCTATCCAACCATTCACAAAATAGATTGATGTATTTCCCCACGTACTCTGCCAAGTTTCTTGACCCATGCGAAATGCCTGGACTCTCTATTTTGCTCACAGGCCCTGCTCACTCTCACAGCAATTCTTATGTCTTTCCAATTTATAAGACCTGCGCTTGAACTACCTCAGAGATTTTATCTCATTGTAATAATAATGCACACTAATAAAATTTCTCTACACCTCTCTTTACTATATTAGATTTTATAGAGTTGTTTATAAATACAAAGTTGGGCTAATGTAGTGCAAATAATTTGTTGGAATTTTATTTTTGAAGAGGCTTTCTTGCTTGTTTATTTTAACTTTCCATCTCTAGAATGACCCATAAGTAAGATCTGATTTAAACTTTAATTGACATAAAATTAGCAATATGATTTAACCAAGAATCATGTAAGGATCCATGGGTCTTATCATTAAATATTGATTTAATCTTAAGTTGTCCCATTACTCATTTTTTTATGAAAAATACATTCAAGGGTTAAGGAAAATTATATTGAGTTGGTTTTGGATGAAATATAAGAAAATATGCACCTTCTTAGGGACATTCAAGAAGAAAACAAACAACATGTAAGATAAAGGAAGAGTCTTAGATAAGAGATAATTCCTTTTAGATAGAACACATTAAAATTATTGATGTTATGCTCAAGTAAATAATACTCTAACAAGCTATATAATACAACATTAAAACACACCAAAATTTTAACATACAACTAAAAAATAAACACAATAATCTACCATTTATCCCTTCTTTTTTGTTAAGTGAATGTGCCTAGTGGTGTTATTTGTATCAAAGATAATTTTGTCATTTGCTAAAATCCCTAGGTTTAAGAAGAGGTTATTCAATTTAAGTTTTCATCACTTGATTGAATTTTTACATGAGTATGACAGTTTTCAATATAGCCATTAAGAGTGGGTAAATAAATTGTGATGTTTTGAGTCTGTCTCACTTTTGGGGTGAGGTATATTTAGAACATCACACACCCAAGAGGGGAAGGGTCAACCAATACGATATCTAGGAGAGGAAAGGTTTTCCAATAGGCCACCTAAGTAGGGGTTGGACTGCCACCTTCTTAGGCAGTCCATAAATTTCACTACAAGTTAAAAATCTTAGCTTCCAATAGTTTTTAGAACTAGCTTAGTCTATTTCAGGTGCATCTAGATCCCTTGATTTGGGCCGCCACCTTCTTAGGCAATCCATAAATTTCACTACAAGTTAACAAAATTTAGCTTCCAATAGTTTTTAGAACTAGCTTAGTCTATTCCAGGTGCATCTAGATCCCTTGATTTGGATTGCCACCTTCTTAGGCAGTCCATAAATTTCACTACAAGTTAAAATTTTTAGCTTCCAATAGTTTTTAGAACTATCTTAGTCTATTCCAGGTGCATCTAGATCCCTTGATTTGTATTTTTATAGTGTATCTTAGTCAATTTATTTCAGTTCCTAATTATATTAATCACATAATTTTATTATCATTCGGTCTACTTGGTTATTAATCAAAATTTGGCTAGTTCAATATGACCTTAAGTTTCATATTATTACATTACATAATTGATTCCTTGAAATAATTATGATTTATATAATAGTTTCACATTTTTCAGAAAACCTAGATAAATATGTAAATTAATTTTTTTTAGAGGTTACATTTTGGAAAAACCTAATGGATCTTACTAGCTAAATATTTTGATCAAAATCATATGAGACCAACACTTACATGATTAATTGAGTCCTCCCTTACCTATTAATACTAATCACATTATTTTTCCCATTCATCTCCCTATTTATATCTTAAAACATTCAGTAATCACACAACTAAATAATTCACATCACAATGATAGAGAACGTACATATAGATTGCAAAATCGATTTTCAATTATGAACAATTACTAGACTGCAAAATCAATTTTCAATTATGAATAGTTATAAGTCATACACCCAGGAAAACCTAGATCGAGAATGGTATTAAACATTCACTTAGTGTGAGGCATCCAAAAAGGCAAAAGTAAACACTTAAGACCTCATTCATAATATCTCCTTCTCTAACATGAAGTATGTTGAGTTCTTCATTCTTTCTTGTGACCTAAACTCTACAATTTTACTAATACTTTCATGGAAATATTTACCAAAAGCATGAACATTATTGAATTAATCTTGGTATCAATAATTTATTCTCCTCTCTTAAAATGATTACACATTGGGTATATATAGGGGCATGTCCCTTAGAAGCACCCAAACCATTCATATTATCATGCACAAACTTTCTTGTAATTAAATATTATAAGTCACGTATCTTAAAATACATCATGTCCCTAAATACAAGTTATGTATGATTATCGCCATACCCATAGCTATATGTGTGTGCATGATACTTAACCATTCACTCTCTATTTATAGTGAGACACTTATCTATTTTTTTTTTCAAACATACATTGAAATAAAGCACATACACTTCAAGTCTAACTAAATTTACATGAATGTTCCCTATCACTCTCACTATTACCCTTCAAAGAGAATTCAAGTGGTTATTATTTCTTATTCTTTTATTTTATTAATCATTTAATTTTTTGAAGTAGGCAATGTCACTACCAATGATATTTAAATTTTTCTTAGTGGGGGCCATCCCAAAAAGGCCTAGACGATTTTAATTTCTCAATATAACTTTGTTGTGCATTTTTCAAGGTGTGATTTTTCTTTCTTAAATCATTTTTACACTTGTGCATGATTTAAAAAGGTTGAACACTTAAGATTTCATTTGTACTAGCATATATCCTTGTCTCACCTATAGAATGGTGAATTCTTCACCCTTTGTTGTGATCTAAACACTACAATTTTTTATCTAATACTAATATTAATCCATACAAGGATTAACCAAAAGCATGAACACTTTTAAATTAATCTTCATATCAATCAATGTTTCTCCTTTCTTAATATGATTATACATAGAGTATATATAGGTTCTTGTCCCATAATAATACTCAAAATATTCATAGCACCACACATAATTATAACATTTGTATAGAATTGCTTATAGTTGATTGTAATTTGTAAGTATCCTAAAATACAATATGTCCCTAAATATAAGTTATGCATGATTATCTCCTTATCCCTACTTATATAGATGCATTAGGGTGAAGCCACAATAGTGGTTTACAATTGAAGTGAGGAAGGAAAACTCACAGAAAATGAATGCATGGAAAAAAAATTGATTTTAGGGGTTCGTACGAACCTATTGGTTCAACCGAACCCATTAGGGGTTCACTAGAACCTAAGTTCGGGCGAACCCTCCTAATACTTTCCCACCAAAAAATCCATCAAAAACCCCTTATAGAAGGGGGGTTCGAATGAACCCTGGTTCGAGCGAACCCCTAGGGGTTTGTTTAGACCCCCTTTATTCCTCATCCCCTCCCTGAGACACAAAAAACACCTGAATTTTGGCACTTCGGAGCTTGGTTGAGGATGGAAATGGAGGAATCTTCACAAACCCAACTTGAAATAGGTAGTCCTCAGAACGAGCTATCCAACAAATATAATTTTAATATGTTTTGGTTTTATTATGTATTTGTTTTTTTAGTTTTATTAAACATAGGTTTTTCATCGAAAATGAAGGTCTTTGTTCTGCACATGTGGAAAAATAGCAGATTATTAAAAAAAAATTGAAAAATATAAGTGCACCATATTGAAGTCCTTGATCCAACAAAAAAAAAAAATTGAATTTCAATATATAGAAAAAAAGTTATGCATTATACTGGCCGCTATGTCTGAATTGTAATTAGTTTGACTTCAAAAATTGATTAAAGAAAAAATATTCAATAAAAAATTGTTAAACCAAGCACTAGATATCGAGTTAAAAATCTAAATTCAAAAGAATTAGAATTTTATCCTTCATGGAAAAAAAAAGTTATGCTATAATGGCAGGTCACTTTAAAATGTTGTTTTTTGAAAAACTAGTTTTCGTGGGAGATGGAAAAAGAAGTGCAATCTGATTCCAAAAATTTGAAAAAAATATTTTTAGAATCTACAGATAAAATGTGACGAGACTCTATTTTTCATCATCTTCAAGTTCTTCATGGTTTAGCCGCTATAGGTGCCCAAATGTGAAGATTTAGTTTAAAAAAATAATTTCAATGTCCAGTTTGGCCAAAAATTGTAAACCACTATTGTGGGATCACCCATAATTATACTTAATCATATACTCTTTATCTATAGCTAGGTGCTAATTTAGGCTCTATGACAACATAAATTACAATTAAGCACCAACACTTCATTTAGAACTAGCTTCACTTCCTTTTCTATATCACTTTGATTATTATCCCCCAAGAGAAATTCCAAATGGTTATTATTTCTCATTGTTATTTTTGATTGCCCATTTCCTCTATTGAATCTAGTACCATCACCACCAATGGTAAAACCTTTTCTTAAAGGGATTCATCCAAAAATTCCTAGAAGATTTAAATATATATTTATAACTTTGTTGCACATTGATCAAGGCTTATATTTATTTTCCTTTCTTTTTGAAGTGATTTTTATAACATGTTCTATTTATCAAGACCGTGTAGATCGAAACTCACTTAAATTCTAGTATTAAATGCCAAAATGAACTTCTTGATATAGAATTATCATCTAGTAGATATAGTGGGACATAATTACAAGTCAATTTTCCCAATACTTTGTGACAATCATAGTTCTTTGTTTTAATTTGTGGAATCTAGTCATTTTTTATCATCATAAGATAAATATGGTAACTACCTTCTTCTAAATAAGGATACAAACTTAATCCTTATGTTACATGCTCCTTGAAAAATCCTAGTTCTCCCTTCTAGTTTTCTCACCATGACGCAACTTCTCCTATGATTTTGTAAGCTCCCTACACAAAATTTATAGAATTTGAATAGTTTTTGAGATAAAATAACTTACCTATCTCTATTAGCCATGTCTCAACCTCATCTCCTGTTTGGTTCCATCACATTTTGGAGGTACCACTTTCTTCAAATATCTTACCAATTCTTGGCTACCTTATCATTTTCAAACCCACTTGGTCTAGATACATTCACTTTTACATTGCACAAGGACAAAAATCTAACTCCATATAGTGAGAAAAATCTAACTCCATATAGTGAGGAACAAAACATTTTACTCTACATAGTGAGGAACAAAACATTTCAGATAAAAATAAAAAAATATTTTTTGTCAAAAATATGGTCCATGGGGAACAAAACAAATATTCTACATCATTTCATCTACAACTAAATGAAAAAATATCATAAATTAAATTATTGTGCATGAATGTCACTCAAATAATCTCTACAAATGGGATGAAAGCTTATCATGTGTCCAATATAGATATAACTTATATCTTTGTTGCTCCATAATACATATCATATTTTGAGTTTGTGCTGATTTATAATTATTAACATGGATTTGTATTTGTTTTCCTATGGTTATGTGGTGTAAAAATCATAATTCTTATCACATTATTATAATCCTTTCCATACCTTAATCAAAATTTTATGATGTCTATTCTATCTTTAATTTTATAATCATTTATCTTATGCCTAGTTTGAAGCTATGTTCTTATTCTTGTTGCTTATATATTATTATGGCGCATGCCCTTTCATTTCTCTATCATAATTTTAGATCTTTATCTTTAATTTGGGTATGAAATACCTTGGTTACATATACCATTATTTGACCACATGTCTTATCACATTCCTAGAGCCACATTGGGTAAATGCATCTTTCCTATACTATACACACTTGTATGATTGTTATTTAGAATTTAGAGATACCTTGCATTTTTATATTTTCCTATACTTAAGAAAAATGTATACACCTTCACAATTAGATCTAGTCTATATTCTTTCTCAATATTATTATTTGATATGTTATATGTAATAACCCTCATGTTGTTGAAACTCTTTGATACTCTTATGTGTTGGTTTGATACTTGGTTTGTGATGGTGATTAGTTCACCGACTTGGTTGTGTGTGGATTCATAGTTTGGTTGTTTTGTTGCACTTGACATTATTATGATGATTTATGATACATTATGTGGTGGTTAGATTATTTGGTTATGCTATGGTTTTATTTAATATTATATGTGACGATGTTGTGATTCTATGTTTCTATGTTTTCTAATGTGTTTGTTAGTGATTCTTGGTGAAAGGACGGAGTAGCATCACTCACTTGTGAGCGCCTTGCTACCCTGTGATTTCCTTTCACAGTGTGTCTACAATGGAGATTTACATGTTACTTGACATTTGTTGTATGCGGGAATTGCAGGAATAAGTCTCGATTCCACTTGCTTTGCAAGACAGGGTGAGCATTAAATTAACCCAACGGGTATAATGTTGAAAAAAGGAGTTGATAAGGAAGTGTCCTCGTCCCAAGTCCGTCACCTCATTGTGAGTCTTGTTGTGTCATGGTTTTGGCTTTGTCCTTGCCTATGTATTGGATTGTTGTTGTTTATTTATTTCAATTATGGTTAGTTGTTATTTAATTTATTTTTACTTTATATGGAATAAATTAATGATATTTTGTGGATATGATTAATTGTGAGTAATTGTAATTTTGAATTTAAATATTGTAAATTAAAAGTATTTAATTAAAAAGTGTAAGTAATTAATTTAAATAAATAATGTTGGTGATAATTATAAATTATCTTTTTCAAGATATTAAAATTTGAAAATTAGAAGAGAATATCTTGTGAGGATATTATCATGTGAAAATAATGAATTTTTAATTAAATCTGTGAGATAAGTGTGAGCTTTTAAAGCAAGAAAAAGAACCAATGGATGAGTTGGATTTTTGAGAAAAAAGAAAAAACAAAGAAGAGCTTTATTTATTTTTATTTATTTTATTGTGAGGAAGTTTTCTACACACACACAAAGAATGGTTTTGGTTTTGGGCTGGAAAAGAAAAAAGATAGGTTTTTTGTGCTTCTCTGTTAAAATTGTTCTGTAAGAAAAGAATAGCAAATTGATTCAGAATTTAGCTAAAAGGAATTTGGGAAGGATTTGCAGAGGGAGTTCATTTTCGAAAGAGGAAGAAGGGTTACCGTGTTTGGATTCGTCATCAAATGAAGGACTCTAGGTTCTTTTCAATTTATTAATTCTTTTGTTTTTGAAAGTTCTGTAATGGAAAATGAAAATCATGTCTACCATTCTTTAAATTGGAAATTATGTTTGGAAGAGGGTTTTGTTTTAGAAAAATTGTTGTGTTAAATGTCTGAATCTTTGGTAGAAATCGATTGAAAAATCTTCTGAATTTCTTCAATAAACCTAGTTGTGAAATGCTTGTTTTCAAAAGAAAATCATATCATTAATTCGGTTGAAGTTGTATACTCAAATTTAAATTGTGTCTGATAAAAAAATCAGATTGTTCATATTATGTATTTATAACTTGTGGATTAATATATATATATATTTAATTATACATAAATAAATATATATACATACATATATATATATATATGTGAAATCATGTGTTTGAAATAAATATAATATAAAATTATTTTAGAATATTGATTTTTGTGTTTGTTTTGATAAAAGAAATAAAATAAAATTAAAATAAAATAAAATTTGTATTGCGGGTAGAGTGGTCGGCCGAAGCTGAAATATTCCGAGCCAATTTTTTCGATTTTTTCAAATTACAAATTACAATCAATGCACCCGTTAAGGTTAGAAGATAAACCAAAACATGCTGAAGCAACTCTAACCAGAATGTACACCAGGATCCCGATGTGGGCAAGGTGTGAGCATTGGTCAGAGGATCTAAATCAAATTGCTTATGCAGGAACTCTAACCAAGAATGGCGCTGATGATGGCGAGCATATGGTCAGAGGATCTTCTACACTAAGTGCTGAAAGGGAACTTGACACCAAGTATGTGCTACCCAATCCAGTATGGAGTGAGGGGCGACCATATGGGGGAGTGTTAACTATTACAAAACAATTGCTGAAGGTAAGAATGAATTTTACAAATCAAGATAAAGCAATATTAAAGAATAACTGGTCAATACTACTGCCAGCTTACAATTAGTATTATTGCCTGCAATATCAAGATATGAGATGTTCTTTCAATTGATGCACTCAACACAAAATCTTCTTCAGAACCTTTAAGGAAAACTCAACACCAAACCCAAGAGGAAGATGCAGATTTCTCAAGACTGTTAAGACAGATCTGCACTTTCCAATATGTAACCAGCAACATAGAATTTCATTGAATAGCTGATAACTCACTTTTCTCTTACCCGAATGACCTATTCTTAGATGCAAAACATAACTAATGTGAAGGCGCCTAGAATGAATGCAAGAAACAAACGTGAATGCCACTATTTATTATTTGCACGGAAATCAATGCAAGGACAAGAGGTACGACCCAGCAAGAAGTTCGACTTCTTAAAAATCCAAAGCTTCACTAAAAAATCTATAAACTGGAGAAAAGAAACGCCCCTTACAAACTCAGAGATTGATGCAATACCCAGAAGCAGTATTTTTGTATTTTTTGAGATATGAATAAAAACATAGATCTGTTGTAACTAAAATGCAATTTTGGGAATACCACTAATATGCAAAAATCAGAAACTAAAGAGTTACAATGCTGATTACAATGCACAAATTCCAATGAACTCACAATTCTATCTTAAATCACCACTAGTCGCTGTGTTGCAAGTGAGAAGCGATGCCCGAGCTAGGAGGCCTTCATTCCCCGAAGCAGTTCCAGAGCCAAACCGACAGCATAACAATACTGTAGACAAAAGATGTGAAATGAGGCTCAAAGTCTTCCTTTTATAATTTCCTGTTGACTTCTCGAAACCCTAAAATCCTCTTCAAGGTCAAAACCCTAATCCTTTTCAAAGATGGCGTCCTTTTCCTTCAATGCTCAATATTGACATTTTAAATAAATTCAATACTTTGATAAATGCGCCCACTTTAAGCTTGATTTGACTTTGGTAAATAATAAAATAATCTTTAATGAAGGCGCCACCCTCAAAAGACCACTTTTCAAAACAACATGAAGTCAATAGACTAGGCCAAGGGGTCAACGTTAAAATATAATATTAAAACGTGACTTTTAATTAAATGACTCAACTTATCTCTCCAAATGAGCCCTGAAGCCATTAATGAGCAAGTCAACTGACCAAACTGAAGTAGGAAGTCAACCACGCTGAACCCAACTGTAAAACTGCCAGAAATAGAATTTACTAAAAATAGTAAATTCTTGAAAATGCTCAGAATGCCAAGACGAACATACCAATGCGAAGCTCTCTGAAAACCCAGAAAGAATCCGCAATTGAAACAAACAACTCCGAGCCAGAACATCCTTCAAAATAGGAAACCCTAATTTTACCTTCCGACTAGCCTACGGGTCTCCGGGATAGGCCAACGATCACTGAAGAGATCAGGCTTGAGACGGGGACATTACCCGTACCACCCATGACCCCCTGTGGGGCTGTACGCAACCACCACGGGTTGCGCGCAGCAGCCGAGGCTGCTGGACACAACCGTGTGGGGGCTGCGGCCTCCCCACAGTGGGAGGTACGCAGTACCTCACACTGCGTGCGATTTTTGTTATAAAAAAATCATTTTAAATTCAACTTTATTTAATTTAGTTTTTATGCGACTTTTACATTATATATATATTAATATGTATATGTATATGTATATATATGTATATATATGTGTATATATATATTTATATATATTGTTGTTAATTACAGTGAAATATAAGGGCAATTTTTATAATGTTTTAAATGCCTATTTTTTATTAGATGTTTAATTTATATATATACGTATATATGTGTATATGTATATATGCTTAAAAACATATATATGTATATATATATAAATGGTTATATATGTGGAAATTATGGAATTAACTAGATAATTTTAAAAGTTGCAAGGATATGGTGTAATCATGCAAATTAGAAATCAACTTTGTGATTTAAAATTAAATAGAATATTCTCAAGTAATTGATTTATTTGTTTGGTGAAAGTATTGTGTTTTGAAATATGTTATATGGCGTTGTTTCACGTAATTGTGTACCCTCGAGATTATTCATTGAATCTGTTGTGATTTTTCTTTTTATTGGATTTGTGTCATGTGGGAAAGCCCTTGAGTTAGTTTATTCTTCTGTAGGAGCTTAAGTTGTTGGTTAGGGACTTCCAGAGGTGGGAGATTGATGTTGTATATTTGATCTTGTAATTTGATATTTGGCCCTATGTTTTGGCTTTGGTTGTGATCTGAGTTTACACATGGGTTGTACCGGTTATAGTTGTTGTTTCATGTGATTTTTGTGAGATGGTTTTGCCTCACGGATGTTCCATTTGTTGGTTCAGTGTTCTTGTAGTACAACTCCTTGGTGTTGGATTTTATGTTTTGGGTTCTAGAGAGAGTGGCTCTACGTGGGGGTCGGCGCACAAAGGGGATGTCAGGGTAACCCACATTAGAGTTAGAGTAATCAGTGATAACCTAAGTAATTAATTAGGGGGTGGGTAGTTAAACATTAATAAGATAATTTTGGATGCTTCGTCCGCCTGTTAGTACTATCATAGACTAAAGGTGGGCCGAGAAGGCCATGGTTGGCATGATCATTGCCTTGTCTCCACGAGAGGTTAACGGTTCCGCATGAGTAACCCTATGGAGCGGCACCTTGAGTTAGGCAGTCAGGATAACCATAGATGGAGGCGGCACCTGGTGATAGGTTGTCTGGATAATCCATGTACAGATGGAGGTGGCACCCTAAGACAAGATGTCTGGATAATCCATGTAAGGCCATGCGATGACACTCTCCTCTAGCATTCCTTTTCAGTAGTTTTATTGAAATCCTCTGGAAGTGGTCTATTGTTATGTTTTGGAGATTTATTGTTGTTATAAGATATTTCTTGTGTTCTCTTGCTTTTTTGTGTCTGGATTTTTGTCTTGTCTTACTGTTTGGAGGTGCTTGGTCGGGGATCCTTCCTTGTTTACTCCCAACACGGGGGTGGTTGGGTGGAACATGCTATGCACCCCGTTGGGTCCCCTTGGATGCAGTTGTACCATTTAGTGCAGAGTTTTGTTGATGCAGCTTGATCTAGGATTCATTATTACCATATGTATATTTGTACTCCAGATGTATTTTATATATTGATGCATCATTCCCACGCGTGTTGGGAAGATTTATGATGTAATTTTGTATATGTGTTCATTGAGATGTACTTTCAAACTGATGTAATGTATTATCATACCATGTAAATCATTCTTGAATTACCATATGTAAATACTGTTAATGTTATGTTGTATTTGTGGAAATATGTACTTTATATTTCCATGTTTAATTTATTATGAATGTAGGTAAGGTTTTCATATGGTTTTTTCTTGTCACATTGGTTATCATTTATTAATGTTTAAAAATTGAAGTTAAGTGAATGAATGGGTTAGCTACGTAATGTCACCTCGTGTACCCAAAGGACTTAGGTGTTTAATTTGTATATTTTAAATTTAATGTACAATAATTTATACACTTTAATAGTTTTTTATAAAAAATTGTACCATAAATGTTAGATATATTAGTTTTCTTTGGGGTTGCGTGGCGGAGCATTACATTATACCTTCTTATCACATGATGCTACATATGACACATTACTTTACATGATTTATGTATTTATATACTTACATTACTTTTACATGTGAATGCTTCATTAGGATATTTTAGTACCACTTTTTTATAGGTAAAATTTCATAATCCCTCTCTCTCCCTTTTTCCCTCTTTTTCATAGATAGTTGAATCAACTTAAAATTGTTCTTATTTTTACTTCATGATGAAAGGTACTCGTTGCACATATTTCTTATATTTTGTAATTTCCTATGGAGCATGATAATATTGACTTTCAATCTCAGTTTGAGGACTAAATGTATAGTTCTCTGAGAAATCAACAATAGAGACAATACAACCTGGTGGAAAGCAATTATTTGAGTCACAAAATTATTTAGCTTGTCATCTAGCACCATGACAATATCGAATATGTGGATATATGATATTGCAAAATTTATTCATAAAATCATTGTAAGACAATTCACTCTCTTTGAGAATATTTTTTATGACCTCAACTCCTAACTTTGTTGAGTATTTCTCATATTCAAATCTCTTCTACATAACTTGCATTGAATGATCAATATTGTCAACCTGTAAAAGTCTTCAAATTTCCATAATCATTACATATATTTTATACACTGCACTTTGAATTCATCTAAATCTTCTAATTTTTCACATAGAAAAGACTTCACAAATTGTGTTGTACTTCCATGGATGACTATATTTGGATTAATTACTGCCATAGCTTATTTATATGATTGTAGATGTAGATGAAATTCAACATGATTTCATCAAGTTTCGAGTACCTTATTTATATGTACAAAACTTGGTCGTAGTCTCTCAAACATCCTTTGACAAATCTTCACATCTAAAAGTTCTTGCTTGAATGGTTCATGGTTCAAAAAGTTCACTTTTTGTTGTATCTATAAAATTTTTTGGACGTGAAATTTTTGTACCATCTTCACCTTTTGTTTGTATAGTGTCCCTTCTATTGGAAGAAACACAAGAATGGCTGGTCCAATATTCAATCACCTATTCCATTACATCTTCTGAGATCCTATCTTTTCAGGGAACCCTACAAATATTTACCCAAATATTCTCAATATTTTCATCCAATTTATTTCTCTTTGCAATATATCTTTGAATAGTTCTAAAAATATTGAGTAATTGGGAAATTGCTTGAACTTGTCTTCTATGTGATAATTTCTTACTAGAAATTGCAATCATCAATGCTCTACGTCTAACACTTAAATCAACAGCTCAACATTTGCTTTCAATAGAATTCAATGCTTCTTGCAGGTTTTCAAATATTGTTTGCTTAAATGAACCTGATGACTTTTTCTTATTATCAACCCCTAACAACTCCAAAATAGGGGTCATTTTTTTCCTCCTAAATAACTTTGCAAATAACTATGCTCTTCCAATTATAGACTTTTCTTTAAAAAATTCATCCCATATTATTTTAGAGTGCAAATTTACTGTGCTTTCAAATAACATATCTTCATATGAAATATTATTGAAAAGAGAATCCTAATCCATCTCCATCAGATTTCCCATACCACAGAAAAAATTTCTATCACCACCTTCAATTTGTTTTGGTACCTGTACTCCTTGGTTATCAACAATTTCCATGGGTTGTTCTTGAGTAGATGTCCCTTCATCTGCATTTGTAGTATCTCTTCTTCGATCATACAACATTTTTCTTGTCTTTTTATTCCCCATCACAAATTGCTCAAATTTGAATTCACATGCATACAAAAATAACACATACAAATATTTTAACCTTTAATTTTGAAGATCTACCTACATTCAAAAAATCATTGATTTAATCAATTACATGTTTTAAATCATGGTACCTAAGAATACAACTCTGCCCCTATCGAAATCAGTGTTTTTTTCCTCCAAATTTTTGTAATTTAATAATTAAAAAAAGCAAAAAAAAGATTTTCAATCCAAATTCATTTTAGATCATGCTATCTAAGAAAATAACACTGCTCCTATCGAAATCAATGTTTTTTTTTCCAAATTTTTGTAATTTAATAATTAAAAAAGCTAAAAAAATAAAAACATGTTTTCGATTGAAATAGTTTCGATCGAATCCTTTTTGATTGGAACCCTTTCAGTCGAATGGGTTCCAGTCGAAACCCATTCGACCGAAACTGTCCAAGTGGCATCCCACTTGGTAGCCAAGTCACCATTTTTTAAAATTTTCTGAAACTTCCAAATTCTAATAAATATTTCTTCAATCAGAATTATTTTTAAAAATACCCTTTTGTAGAGCTTGCAATGTTGAATCCAAATATATATATATAGATTAGTTTTAGTATATAAATATTTTAATAAATCTAAGTAGGTTGTTCAAGTTAAAAATAGGGTGATTTAAAAAATAAATAAAAAAGAGTAAAATATGATAAAAAAATTTTGGAAAATATTTGGTGCCCTAGAGGAGAAAATCCTCTTCAAAAGGGTCTAATTTTTTTTTTAATGAAAAAGAAAGTAAACAATAGTTGACATCAACTGAAAACTATCAAATTATGGTAAGTTTGACTGTAAAACGTTATTACGAGAAAAATATAGATCAAAATTCCAAAAAAGATTTCCATGCCCTAGATATTGAAGTCACCTATTTGGAAAAAAAATCAGGAGAAAATGAAGTTTTTTTCTATTTGTTTCTTGACGTCAATTGAATGTCACTTTTTCTTGAAATTTTCAACATTACAAAATCTGCCCTTAAATTGATAGAAAATTAAAAAAAAAAAAATTAAAAAATCTAAAAAATTACGGAAATAAATTTCAACAAGAGTTCTACATTTTATTAGTTTACATCATTTTGAAATTCAAAACATAAAGACCACTTTTATGTGGTTAAGTTGAGAATTTTTTTTCATGTTGGCCGATTCCTCTATAAAGTGCGACACAGGTTTGTACTTTTACCCATCAAGCCCTTATTTGCTATTGTGTCATATGGTGACCAAATTAAGTGAAAACAAATCCAAATTTGACTTTCTCAAGCCTCCAAATGCAATGGGACAGTGAAAAATTCTACTACTATAGGCAGAATAGTTGCAATCACCAGATCTCACCAAAAACACATGTAAATATAGGATTAACAAAACTTCATAATTCATTTCCAATTCTTCAAATCATATTTAAACGCAAGAGAAGAGCATACAGGAATTTACAATATCTTATAAAAACTCCAATCTCTTAATCAGGAATTCAAGTACTCAAAATTTTCAAAATCTAAGCTATGATACCATGTTAGAAATCTAAAATAGTTCAGGTCAGATTTAGTGAACACCTTTTTCCAAGAGCATTTTGGCCCAAGAAAACCTTTCCATTGCGTTTAGATGGCCCAAAAACCCCTATTCTCGTATTTATCTATTTTAGATGAATTTGATTTTTAGCAATTTTTTCTTTTTTTGGGAGGGTCATCATTGCACGCTAAATTCAACCATTTTTTAAAAAAATCATAGTTTTTTACCACAATGTCTATTTTTAGCAAATGAGACATTATTGGAAAGCTAGAGATGAGCACTTTCCATCTATGGAGGTATTGAATTTTTTTTCCCATTTTCTGCCAGGTATTGCAGGTTGAAGTTGTTGTTGTATTTTTTCTTCAACATGCCATAATTTTCACCCCAAAGATCCATTTTTCAAAAACAAATAGGCATTGGAAAGGTATTGAAGAGCACTACACAACTACAATGATAAAAAAAAATTATTTTGTATCAAGTTCATTTTATATCAGCATTCATGATTTTGGTCATTATGGGCCTATTGAGCATTATATCTTAGAAAAAAATTTGTAAATGCACTAACCCTAAAGTGGCAACATTGTAATATCTTGGGGGGGATTTATTTCTAAGACTAGTAGAAAAGGAGGGTGACTCTTGGTGTCTCTTTTGTAGTTTTCTTTCTCTTTTCGTGCACTCACAAATAATCTTCGTTTTTGCCTAAAATGGATCAATCAATAGTGTTCCTCTATTAAAACCCTACAACTATTTTGTTTGGAAAAGTAATATGTTAATCCACTTGAAAAAGTATGGATTGCATAGAGTAACAAAGGGACTAGAAACTGAACCAACAATTAATGCAAAAAAGACGAAATGGTTTAATAAGTGTGATGAAGCATTTGGAACCTTATGTATATATGTATCTCCAGATTTTATCTTTCATGTTGAATCTTTGTCTACACCAAATGAAGTTTGGACAACATTGGAAAAAATATTTGGTGCACAAGATGAATTAAGAGACCATCAATTGGAGAATGAGCTAATAGGTTTAAGTCCTTAAAGTTTTGATACAATACAGGACTTCTCCACCAAACTAAAGGCCATAAGATTGCAATTGAAATGGTGTGGAATTGAGAAAGATGATAAACAATTGATCTTAAGTATTCTCTCTAAACTTGGTCCAGATTATTCAATCTTTGTTTCTACATTCTATGCCACTATAAATGCCTTAGGAGCATCCTACAAAATGCCTTCTCTTGATGTGTTTTCTAATGAATTCACAAAAGAACAGAACAAGTTGGTTCAGATGGGCACTATCAAATTTTTTGAGTCTCATGCTTTGGTTGATAGTCAAGGCACTAAAGATCAGAAAGATAATGACAAACAAAGTAAGAAACAAAAGAATCAAGGAGAGAATACTTCAGATATGTCTTTGCCTACTTCTAATGTGATGATTCCAGTCATTATTTAGTTTTCTTATATTTTTATGTAAGCTCAAAGACATTCAGACATTTATCTTATGCATATCCTTACACTATGTTATCTTTTATGCTTATTATGCAACCTTGAACTTGATTTAAAGTATATGGAAATATGGTTATGATGTGATGGTTATTGCATAATTTATGAGTGGATATGTATGAAATATAATTGATATTTGTGCTTAGCTATGGTTGTTAGTATTGTGTGCATGTTTTATGAACTAACTCTTTGCAGCCTGGAGGAGGTAGATTATAGCCCGCAACAACTACGAGGTGCAACTTGCAACCAAAGGAATTCCCAGACAGCAAAGCAAGAGAGGTTCCAAAATAAATTGAACGCAGCAACTACAAAATGGAGGCACTTAATGAAGATGATTTTGCATTATTATGATGTCCAATAAAGGTGTTGAAGGAGAAGAACCCTGTTGCAGATAGGAGTCTAACATGATTGATTCAACTAGTCCACGTTCCAATTCTATTATAGTAGAGTATGAGTTCTACTTGGACTCTTCTTCCTTTTTGGGTTACAGATTGTTGAGCCTTTATTATGCTATGATATATAGGGAGTGGTGAGTTATGGTTATAGTTTAGAGTCCTTGTTTTAATAAAAAAAACCCCGTGCTTATATGTATGGCTCAATGATTGAGGTATTAGGAGTTAGTTGATTTTTTTTCAAGAGCAAATATAGTTGCCAGATATTTTTCAGTTAGTTGTTGTTATTACATAGATAAGGTTTATTGTTCAATCATGATTTCATCAATAAGATATCTCATTAGAATCTTATGTGATATTTTGGAGTTGTGCAATGAATGGTTTGATTTATTATGATTGTATTTGTAGACATCTAAATTTAATCACTTCCATATGATTAAATTTACTGTCTTTCCGTCTATCGTGTTAATATTAATTTATTAAATTAATATTACACATTTTGTCTCATATCAGTAAAGTATTTAACTTAATAATTAATACTTTATCTTTCACCCTATTCCTCTCTAAATTAAATAAATACGCTAATTTATTTAATTTAGTCATTTTTACCCCTTTTAATTTAAAATCAATTTAAAATTCATCACTTTCTCTCTCCTTGTCACATCCTCCATAGCCTTGCCCTAATCTAAATTAAATTAATTAATTCATGATTATGATGTGCATCCTCTTAATCAAAGATTAATGTCACATCCTCCTACACTTGCCACTTGCCTCTAATCTTCTATTAATTAGCCTAATCCAATATTTGCACAACCTTAACCAAGGTCATTAGCCAAATTTAGCACCATTTTTTAGCCAACCTTTGCATTTACCTTATTTTGGCATTGACCCCCTTTCCTATGTGAATTTTTAATTCACATTTATTTATCCTAAATTCCCCTCCTTTATATGTGAATTTTTAATTCACATTCCATCCTTCCAAGGCTTCTAGAACCTTGACTTGTCACACTCTCCACATGTGACCAAGTCCCACCTTTTTGAGCCCACCTTTATCCTCTAGATCATCCTAGAATGTGAATTTTTAATTCACATTTATATCCCTAACCACCTTTCTTTTTCCCATGTAGATTTTTGAGGAATTCCAAAATTCCTCAAATGTCCCTTTTCACTCCCACTTGGGGACAAGGAATCCATTTTTGAGGAAATCTCCTCACTCCCCAAGGTGCATGTCCTTCCTCCACCTCATGTACCTTGACACCTCACCTCCATCTCATATTCCCTTGTCCACTTCACCCTCCACATGTCAAGATGTGAAGGCTTGTGGGTTCTCAACCCACCATAGCCCTTCATTTTGGCCTTGTTGGATACATCTTGACCGTTGAATTCTCTAGAAAATTCAAATTCTCCTATAAATACCCCCTCCTTAAGGGCATTTTCAACACTTTGGATTTTCATAACTACATGCTGCCAATTTGCACTTTCAATCATTTGCCATCATCTAGCCATCTCTTTTAATCATTTTGCACATTTAATCTTTCATTTAGTCACTCAAGCAATCATCTAAGGAGCACACAAATCATTCCAAGCAAGGGTCAATCAAGGAGACATCAACAGCAAGGAAGGTGAAATCGTTTATATCTTATTTTGTCCATTTTCCTTATTGTTTTATCTCTCTTTTGGCTAATCTTGAAGTGTCCTTAGTTTTTTATCACTTGCATTTCTTAGTTATTTTGCACATTAGAGTAGGATAAAATTCTTAGGTTCATATTTCTAGCACGCCCGGTGGGACCCACAAACGGGTTCTTGCATTTAATCTCCCTTTTTGTTAAGAATTTTGCAGGAAAAACTCACAGAAAGGCGGCAGCGCCCTCTGCTTTACCGCAGAAAAGCGACAGCGCCCCAATTTTGTTGCAGAAAGGCGGCAACGCCCTCTGCTTTACTGTAGAAAGGCGGCAGCGCCCCGCATCTGGAAGTTTTATTTCCTTCTAACACATTTTGCTACAATTAGGGATATATTTAGAAGGTTGTTCTAACACTTTTCTTGCAGTGGGAGGGGCACAACTTTCTTTTTTTCTTTAAAAACTAACAAAGTTTGTTGCAGAAAGGCGGCAGCGCCCTTTTGTTCACTACAGAAAGGTGGTAGCGCCCCAGTTTTACGCAGCGCCCCATTTTTACGCAGCGCCCCAGTTTTATGCAGCGCCCTATTTTTACACAACGCCCCAGTTTTACGCAGCGCCCCCCTTTACGCAACACCCCATTTTTACCCAGCTCCCCAGTTTTATGCAACGCCCTCTGTGTTACCGCAGAAAAGCGACAGCGCCCTCTGCCTTATCGCAGAAAGGCGGCAGCGCCCTCTTGGCCACTGCAGAAAGGCGGCAACGCCCCAAAATAGCACAGTTTGGAAGGTAAAATAGGTATTTTGGCTTCGTTTTTGCTCTAGTTTTTTGTTGTTTTCACGTGATAACTTTCTAACATTATTGTGGCAGGGATATTGTTGTTTTTCGCTAATGTTTTGCAGCGTATTAGGACGTAATTGATCAAGAGCGAGGAAAAAGACAGCTAATATTTGTTTGCAGGGCCATCTATTTGATTAGATCTGCAAAAAAAAAAAAAATTATCCTTACTGTTTTGGAACATAGTCTAATTAGGGGGAATAAACTTCATTGCTTGATGTGATTGTTTGTTCTTGTGTTACCCAAGGGGGCATTGATTTGTTTTCGCTTTCCCCTTGCACTTCGTGTGAGCCTGGGGAGTAGTTGAAAACGGTTAGTGTCTTCTTTTTAGTGGGACCTGCTTGGGGATTTCATCACCCAAAGGGACGATTCCAACCACGCGTACCGGCAGGGTATATAAAGGGGGGAGAATAAAAGTTGTACCCCAATCTAGTCGCGTCGTAATTGGCGGAGCGTCGAAGCTAGGGTGATACCTAGATAGACGTGAAGAGTTGGTCCGAGCCTTTCAGTATCTCACTGGGGTTCCCGACTCATGCTTGTGACGGACTGGTGTTCACGGTTGTGCCTCACGTACCGAGAGTATATCGAGGACTCCCTAGAAGCCTTGTGCATCTTAGATTAAGACTTTTTCTTGCCATACCCTTAATATTAATCATAGGATTGTACTTGCTTGAAGTGTTTCCTTGTGAAAAATCTGTCAAATTTTTGATACTTTGGCCTTACTTTATCATTTTGCGTCATTGCCATAGCCATTGCCATCAAAACCAAACTCTGCCTTACTGCAGAGAGGCGGCAGTGCCCCTGATTTTACTACAGAAAGGCGGCAGTGCCCTTGATTTGCTGCAGAAAGGCGGCAGTGCCCCTAATTTTACTGCAGAAAGGCGGCAGCGCCCCTGATTTACTGCAGAAAGGCGGCAGTGCCCTTGATTTTGCTGCAGAAAGGTGGCTGCGCCCCTGATTTTACTGCAGAAAGGTGGCTGCGCCCCTGATTTACTGCAAAAAGCTGTCTACGCCCCTGATTTTGCTGTCAACGCCCTAATCTTTGCTGCAGAGGGGCGGATTTGCCCTCCTGAACACCCAAAATTGCCCCATTTGGATCCATTTAGTCTCTAAATCACCATTTAATCGTTCCCAACCATTATTCCATCATCCTAAGCCTTTATTTTGTCACTCTACGCCTCCCGAAACCTCCATTTGATCCGTTTAAACCTCCATCTTATCATTCCAAACCTTTGTTTAACCATTATAAATCCCCATTCACTCTCCACAATTATCTCTCATTTTAATTTTCCATTCAAAAGTCCATACCCTCACCTAACAAACTCCATAACTTTACCATTTACATCGCCAAAATATCGCTCATAACCAAACCATCCTAACCTTGTATTGCAAAGTGGTTACCCAAATTGACCTTAGCACTTGAATTCGATTATTAGTCTTTAATTTCGACCCCAATCAATTTGCCCAATCAATCCATTCCTATCTTAAGGTGGATTCGGTGTCGTGATCATCCTCTTAATCAATTAAAGCTCTGGGTTGCTAAGGGTAACTTCCTTTGACTAAACTCAAGGTTTCCCTCTTATCTTTTACCATCCATCTTTTATCATTCAATCATACCCATCCAATCATCTAAATCTATCAAAACCAATCATTCGATCAAATTGTCCAATCAACCAAATAATCCAATCCAATCCAATCAAATCTGATCCAATCTAATCCAATCGTGCCAAATCCAAATCCAATCCAAATCCAAATCCAATCCAAATCCAATCCAAATCCAATCCAATCCAATCAAAATCCAATTCGATCCAATATATCCCAACAAAATCTGATCCAAATCCAAATCCCATCCAAATCACACCTTATCCAATCACGATCAAATCATTTGACAAAGGCATTAATCTATTCATCCCGCATTTGCATGCCCGTTCAAACCCGTTCACAGCCAAAGAAAATGGCTGACCATCAAGCTCAGAATGCCCAATCAAACAACCCTCAAGATCCGAAAAACATAATTAACGTCTCATCAGATCCTAACAAGGGTACCAACGTCCCTCATGATCCTCATAATGGTACTTCATCGCACTCTAACACCGAGAATTAGAATAACTCGCCACATGGTGAAGAGAGTATGGTTAATCAACCTGAACTTACACTTGAGGAACATTTTAGTAATCCCGCCAATGTGCAAATGACTGACCGTTTGCTTGAGAAACATGGTGAAGAAATCTTGGCCCACCTAATTGAGAAGGGTGTCAAACCCCCCTCGAATGTTGACTAGTCCAAATATAGGGGTGCTCCATCTAACGCACTCCAAGGGTCCCAAAATGCACCTGAAGGTTCATACTTCTCCAATGTTCCCCCAGTTGAGGGTTGGAATCAACCTGAATTTGGTAATGTCATTCTTTATCAAGTTAACTATCCCCCACACGCTCCGACCTCAGCTATAGGAGGACCTCAAGTGCCTAATCCCAACAATCCTTTTGATTATGGTATGCCACAAAATGTTCCACAAACTCCGCCATTAACGTTAACCGCGCCCCCTCCTCCGAACCAACCTACAGTCAATGTTGGGGGCACCTCCTTTGCCACATCGCTTCCACCTCCTGGGACTACAAATCTACCACCTCAACAGGTTCACCAATCTAACATTCTGCCTCAATTACCTCCACAAGGCACACCCCAGCTGAACATTCCGAGCGGTGCCCAACAACCCCCTTTACAAAACACTTCTACGCTGCCTCCGCCATCTCATCCGCAACAACCTATGCACAATACCTTGGCCTCTTCACAGCAACCGCCCTACCAATCACAAGGCAATCCATCTCGACCTATGGCTCAGACCATATCCCCCTTTCTCGCATCCATTTTACGTCTGAAAGCTCAACCACAACACAATATCCCATCTCGGCCCACACAACCTTTGACGTCACAACAACAACCACCCCAACGCTACTACTATCACAATCAACAACAATTTCACCAACAACCACTCTATGCGACCTCCCAACAATCACAACTATACCCTCAACACCAACAAACCAACATGCAACAACCTAATCCACACGTTTATCAAACAAATCCATATTATACCCCACAACAACAGCCCCCGTATCAACAAAATCCCTCGTCTTACCAGCAAGCCATGTCATCATCCAATCATCCAAACCCGTATTTCAACAATCTGACGCCCCTTCAGCAGGATCCTTTATCATCCTATCATCAGTATCCCCCAACCCGCCACTGGCTAGTTCGGATTTGTTGGAAATCAAAGCCGCACTTAAGGACCTTCAAGCCAGGGCTACAAAACAATCATTCAAATTTGAGGACATATGCCCATATCCATTTGATCCCTCCATCTCATTAATCCCATTTCCTAAACATTTCAAGATACCAAAATTTGACAAATACAAGGGAAACAAAGATCCTAAGGCTCATTTGCAGGAGTTTTATACCCAGTGTCAAGAAGTTATCCACAATGACAACTATCTCTTGCCCCTGTTTCCTCGAAGTCTGGCAAGCAATGCGCTAGGGTGGTTCATGACCCTCGAAAAGGGATCTATAAAATCTTTTGCAGACCTGTCAGAAAAGTTTGTCTTCTACTTCTCCTTTAACTTGGAGAAAGATACCGATACCTTGGATCTTCTCAAAGAGAAACAACGTGAAGGGGAAACCTTTACTAACTACCTCTAGAGGTGGCGTGCCCTAGCAAGCCGAATGAAAACCCTTTTGAAAGAAAAGGACATGGTCACCCTCTTCGTGGAGAACTCTCATCCCGACATGGCTCATAACTTTAGATTACATTGTGTCACCACTTTCGTGGAGGTAGTAGAGAAGGGACCCATCCCTGAACGTACTCTTGTTGCCAAAGGGCACATCAAGATATATAATCAAGATAATGAAAGGGCATTCAATGACAAGCCACGTTTTTGGAACAAGAACAAAAATGTAGTAAATGATGGTGTCACAGATACTAAACATGTCCATGTGGCTAACACATCCCAGAGACAACAACAATCCATACCTAATGCCATATATGTACCGCAAGGGACACCCCGTCCTCCCCAACAGTCTAATCAAAATAACCAAGGGAACACCAAACGTCAATACGCCCAATTGGGTGAACCCCTGAGTATTGTTTTTAATAAATTGCTACAAATCAATTACCCCATCACATACCCTGTCACCAAGCCATTTGACGAGTCCAAACCCAAGCCGGCATGGTTTAAAGAAAATGAGTATTGTGACTTCCATAAAATCAACGGACACTCCTTGAATAAGTGTCAGGGTTTGAAAAACTATGTCCAAGATCTCATTGATCGAGGAGATATCAAGGTTGACCCTAGTCAACCTTCGTCATCCAATGCTCAACTACAGATCTATCAAAATGCCTTCCCAAACCATAATCAAGGCCCTAGCACCTCCAATAGTAATCCTCAAAGTAACAGCACAAATAATGTGAATTACAAGAATGTGCCCTTCAATTATGAAGGTGTTATTCATTACATTGAGTAGGTGGAACCCCGAGTATCCATGATACACGTTAAAGCAAAAGACCCTCGATGTGTTGTTACTACACGACGAGCCCGCATCACCGTCCCTGCAGCCTCTGCGCCCACCCAACCGACTCTTGTAAACTCCCAGTACAACATCCTTGATCATCTAAGGAAGACCCCCACTCATATATCCATTTTGGATTTGCTTAAGTCTTCCCCGGTACATCAAGAAATCCTCAATAGAGCATTGCAGGAAACCCATGTGCCAAATGACATCGACCCCACACAATTCCAAGCTTTGGTGGGACACTTGGCTTTGTCTCATCACCTGCACTTCAGTCAAGACGATATGCCAAACATTGATGTCAATCATAACCACCCCCTACATATTGAAGTCATAGTTGCCCGTCATAAAATAAAAAGGGTCTTGGTAGATAATGGCTCTGCCCTCAATTTATGTACTTTGAAATTCATAAAATAGGTAGGGTATACTCAAGCGGACTTAAGCAACCAGATAATTACAATCAAAGCTTATGACAATGCAGAGAGAAATTCAGAAGGAATCATCAGTCTTCCTATCCAAGTGGGACCTGTGCTCTAATATACTACCTGTCATGTCCTTGATCTGGACTTACCATATAATCTCCTCCTTGGTCGCCCATGGCTCCATGCTATGCAAGCCGTCCCTTCTACATATCATCAAAGCCTAAAATTCCCTGTCAACGGGCAGGAGATCACCATCTATGCCGACCCCCAACCGTTTGAATACTGTCATGCTTTAGAAACATCTTTTCCCCATTTACATTATTGTCCTGGGGTTGAAATGGGGGCATCCCAGTCATCGTCCTCCAATCCACCATCCACCGCAATAACCTCTCCATCCTCCATCACTAATCCTTCAGTCACCAAAGTCCAGATCATCGACAAAGGGTGTGGTGAATATGAAATGCATACGGCTCTCAATGTAGCCACAATGCCACCGTCACCACATGAGTATGGTCAACCTTCACGTGCTACACAAAAGGAAGACAAGACCATCACCTTCAGTGGACAAAACATCCCTACTACCACTTTCAGATCTCCGAGTGTCAAGATCGATGCACCAGAAGAGGATATAAGCCAGTGGGTCTACCGAGAAGAACCCGAACCAGAGACTCCTTTAAAGAAATATTTTCAGGAAAAGTACCCTTGGCCAACAAAGTTCGTGGAAAAACATAATTATCAAGGTAGAGGCCTGGGTAAAGAGGAACAAGGGCGGTTACAACCCATTGATACACCACAGTTACCAAAGAACGTAGGCATTGGGTATGATAGAAAATAGAAAAGCCTCGCAACATCATCTAATACTTCTAATAGTATCACCATGGACGAGGGCTCATTGGCAGACATACTCGAGGAGGAATCCATCATACATGCATACGATGATGTCGATCACACTGACTTATCATCTATGTTCGAATGCCTATCCGTTTGCACCATTAGCCTATCCCTTCGTCACCCTGAACTCATTGATTGGGACCTACATAATACCACACCTGTCAGTATGTCTGCGGACACGTATGTCAACCTTATGAGATTGGGGGAGGATGAACACTCCAGTCGCAAAAATAAAAGTAAGAAAAATAAAAAACGGTCATCTAGTGAAAACCTTCTTGAGGCACTTCCTGACCTGGAAAAAGTAAAAATAAAGGACGCATCTGAAAGCGAAAACCTTGAAGAGGCGCTGGAAGATGGAGATGTTCATCTTCCCCTTATGGGAACTCAGCTATCTGCCAAATCATCTATCCTGATTGAAGAGACACGAGAAGTTAATTTGGGAACTGCTGAAAGTCCGAAGATCACCTATGTAGCCAAGTCACTCTCCGAACAAGAGTATCTGGTCTTTGTGCAACTACTCCAAGAAGGAATCGTCAACTTTTCCTGGTCATACTCAGACATGCCAGGCTTAGACCCTACTTTAGTGGTTCATCACTTAGACATTCGCCCAGACGCCAAACCTATTAAGCAAAAACTCCGTAAGATGCATCTGCAAGTCGCATTGTTAGTTAAGAAGGAATTGGAGAAGTTATTGGACGCGAGTTTTATCAAACCAATTGACTACTCCAAATGGATCTCCAATATAGTTCCAGTTGCCAAACCCAACGAAGACATTCGGGTCTGCACGGATTTTAGGGATCTCAACAAAGCCTGCCCAAAAGACGATTTCCCTCTTCCTAACATTTGACATGTTGGTCGACCTAACACTAGGACATGAGATGTTATCCCTTATGGATGACTTCTCTGGTTATAACCAGATTCAAATTGCACTTGAAGACCAACACAAAACCGCCTTCACAACTCCTTGGGGCACTTTTTGTTACAATGTTATGCCTTTTGGTCTCAAAAATGTGGGGGCAACGTATCAGAGAGCCATGATGGTTATCTTCCATGACCTCATCCATATCATCATGGAGGATTATGTTGATGACCTATTAGGGAAATCCAGAACACAAGCAGAACATCCCACCATTCTAAAAAAGATATTTGAGCGGTTAGAACATTATAAGTTGCGGCTGAATCCGAAAAAGTGTCTTTGGGGTCACGTCAGGGAAATTGCTGGGTTTCATAGTCTCTCGCAGAGGTATTGAAGTTGATCCTGCCAAGGTAAAGGCTATTCGGACATGCCACCTCCACGCATCAAAGCAGCTAAAGAAGCTCTCCGAAGATGCACTCCATCCGGCTTTGGCTCATAGCTCATGCAGATAAATGTCGACCATTGCCCACTTTTGAAAGATTCCACCTTCCGATGGACCCCACAGTGTCAAATGGGTTTTGATAAAATTAAGGAATATTTAGCTCATCCACCGATTTTGATGCCGCCTATTCCAGGAAAACCCCTCCTGCTCTATATCTCTGCTACATCAGTCGCACTGGGGGCATTATTGGCGCAACATGATGAGTCATTCAAAGAGAGGGAAATTTACTACATCAGCAGAACACTAGTTGGCTATGAGTTAAATTACTCTCCTATGGAAAAAGCATGCCTTGCACTAGTCTTCAGTACACAGAAGCTCTACCATTACATGCTCAGTCACCTGGTCAAGTTAATCGCTAAAATTGATCCCTTAAAGTATTTGTTATCTAGAACCACCCTAACTAGCCGCATGGCCAAATGGGTCATGCTTCTAAGCGAATTTGACATCGAGTATGTAGAGCGCAAATCCATAAAAGGACAGGTTATTGCTGATCAATTGGCTGAAGCACCATTAGTAGATGCCTACCCACTAGACACTGAATTCCTGGATGAAGAAATCTACACAGTGACAAGCTCCAACTTGGACGTTATATTTTGATGGCTCATACACTCATAATGGATCGGGGGCAAGAATTCTATTAGTCGCTCCTCAAGGTGATTACATCCCAAAATCATTCAGGATAGCGTTTCCATGTACCAACAATATGGCAGAATACGAAACTCTCCTCACCGGCCTTAGAATTGCAAAATAGTGGCACATAACACATTTGAAAGTCTTTGGGGATTCCTTGCTAGTTATCAGACAAGTTAATGATGAATTCCTCACAAAGGATGATAAACTGTTACCCTATAAACGCATGGTGGATGATTTCAAAAAATATTTCATCTCCATACAGTTTAACCAAATCCCTTGGGTGCAGAATAAAGCAGCAGATGCCATGGCCACTATTGGTTCTTTGATTGACATGCCCAAGGATCGAATAGAGTGTGAGTTTCTTGTCGAACAACTTTTAATCCCTGCATATGATGTTCCTGAGACTGACATGGTGTGTGATATTGTAGGTCCTGCCTCCCCGTGGTACCAAGACATATATACTTACCTCCGTGACAATATCATACCCCCAGAACTTACACGCAACCAACGTAAATCCTTTATCCATCGTTTGTCCCGATACATCATTGTTGGTGATACGCTTTATCGTCGCGGGTATGATGGAATCCTCCTGAGATGTCTAAATGAGACCGAGGCCCAAACAGTATTAACGGAAGTACATGGTGGTATTTGTGGGGCTCACTCAAATGGTATGGCTCTGGCCAAAAGGATCTTATGGGTTGGATATTATTGGCCTACACTGGAACACGATGCTTGCGAATTTGTGAAGAAATGTCTTCCATGCCAATAGCATGCGGATTTGATCCACACTCCAGCACAAGATCTTCAGCCTCTCCTAGCACCATGGCCTTTTTCTCAATGGGGTTTCGACTTGATTGGCAAGATTCACCCACCATCATCTGACGGCCATACATTCATCATCACCGCAACTGAGTACTTCACCAAATGGGTGGAAGCAATGCCACTCTCACAAATCACCGGTACTCAGATTTCTAAATTCATCCTCTACCATATTCTCTGCAGATAT